>PVIW01006697.1:0-74294 GCA_004026585.1 Noctilio leporinus | reverse complement strand
TGCCTCCTCCCTTTCTCTCTCTCTGGAAATAAATAAAATCTTTAAAAAAAAAGAGCAATAAAGCATGCCACACCCAAGAATAGCTATTGTGAATTCCAGGTTTACACAAGATGCAAGTTACACATGGTCAACAAACCTTTCTTGCGCCCCTCGTCCCTGCAGGCCCTCTGCTGGTTGCCTCTGATGGGTAGATGCAGACATTTATACAAGCAGTTCAAGAAAGGACTTAGAAAGTAATTTCAATTCTTAAAACTGCTTTCCAGGCTCAGCTGAGTGGTCTTTTCCTTACCTCTTTCATATATTAACTTCCTTCATCTTCATCGTAAGATGGAAAGAATCCTAGAAATTTTTATAAGACAGCCAGGACATGAACCCCATGGCTCTCTGTCACAACTTACAGTCAAGTTCCTATAAAAGAGCCCGCGGGCCCTGGCCACGCGGCTCATCCAGTTGAAGCATAGTCCTGCGACCAAGGCATTGCTGTTTCTACCCCTGGTCAAGATCCACAGCTAGGGTGCGATTTGATACTTGATTAGAGTGTATATGGGAGGCCCCTGATTGCTGTTTCTCTCTCTCCCTCACCCTCCTTCCTCTCCCTCTAAAATCAATAAACATATACCTTGATGAAGATTTAAAAAAATACTTTGTGGCATTAGTATCCCGTTTCTAAAGACAAATAAAGGCCTAAGGGGGCTGCTCTGTTAAAGGCACTGAGCTATGTACCACAAGGGAGCGAGGGGAAGTCCTAACTGTGCCCACAGGTGGTTGCTGGGAAGAAGGAACGCAGACAGTTGAAGGCAGGGAGCGAGGGGGACCTGAAGAAAGGCTCAGTGGGGATTCTGAGAGAAAGTGCAGAGCAGCGGACCAGGACCAGCTCTGTGAGAAGGATGGTGCTGGGGAAGCTGCGTGGGCTCAGGGCTGTGTGTTTCAGGGGCTGATGCAGGCTCAGAGGGAGGAGCATCTTTCTAGGTGGTGACCCTGGAAGGGTAGGTAGAACTCTTGTTAGAAATTGGAAAACCGCCCTGGCTGGTAGCACAGTGGATAAGGCGCCGGCCTGCAAACCCAAGGGTCACAGGTTCGATTCCCCAGCCAGGGCACATAACCAGGTTGCAAACCAGGTCTCCAGTCAGGTCTGTAGCTGGAGGCAGGTGAAACGCAGCCATACATTGATGTCTCTCTCCCTCTCTCCCTTGCCCTCTTTCTAAAAAATAATGAAATAGAATCTTAAAAAAAAAAAAAAAAAAAAGGAAAACCATTGCAGACAGAATGAATTTCATGAGGAAAGGTATAGAATAAAGGCATTGAGGACATATATTGATTTCTACAATCACCTTATGAAGCAGCTATAACCATCTTCATTTTACACAAAGCTAGTGTGTGGTGGAGCCAACAGTCAAATGCAGGTCCTTTTGATCCCAAGCCTGGGGACCGCTCCGGGACCAGGAAAGTGCTGCGCTGCAAGGGCCCAGAGTGAGAGGGAGGGCTTCAGGTGTCTGGCTGGGTGATGTCACTGGCGCTTTGACAGAGAGACTGCAATTACTAGAGAACAGGTTTGGAGTAATAGTTGGGGTGCACGTGTGTCAAGTTGTGTTTTTGCAGCACTGATGCACCGTGACTGTAACCTAGGTGGCAGGCTTATCTGGGGCAGCCCCGTCCATCGCTCTGAGTCCTGGCCTAATCATTGGTACTTCTGTAAACAGCAGGCCAGGCACAAGTTGCCAAGGTGGGGGTGTGTACCGTGGACTAAGGAAAGGGAGAGACGTGAGTGGGAAGACCACCATGACCACCGCCAGACCATCAAATATGAGAGGGGAGGAGATGGGGAGAGTTAATGGTTAAAATTGAAATGTACACTTTGGCGGGTACTGAGAAGGAAGGAGAGCCAGCAAACATTGCTAAAAAGCACGGGGCGGAAAAAGAAAGGGAAGGCCAGCTCAACAACATGGAGCTAAGGTGCAGTGTCAAGGCAGAGAGCATGTAAGTACATCCACCCTGGCAGGAGGCTCCCACACATGCAGGCTAAGAAAACATCAGTCTGCAAATCTGGGTTTGAAGAAACACATCCTTGCCAGACGGCCTAGGATTAACAGCTCTAGCTCACTTTGCCTCTTGATGCTGGTTCTTATAAGACAGCACCACGTGGTAAAGAAACTTTAATCAAGGCTATATAATTTTACATTCGAATTACTTATTTCAGTTAGCAAAATGTAAGGTCTTACAATAAATCAAAACATAAAGCCCATAAACAAAGTTGAAGAGCACATAGTCTGTGCCCACAGCTGCTCACAGGAGGAGCCATAAGCCCAGGGAAGCAGTGAGTAAGTAGATGTGTGAGTGGCTGGTGAGGAATTGTCACAGCAAGCCACAGAGAAACTGAGGTAACCGGGAAGGCTGGAGAGCAGAGAGGGGCAGCGTGGGAGACTGAGGGAAGCCTGAGGGCAGCTAATATGCTAGGGCTGAAGTGCTATTCTATACCTACTGGACATTTAGGGTGTAGAGTTGACAAGGTCTGAGCTTTAGAAAGGTATTATATCGTTTGTATATTATTCTTCAATAAACCTGAATTTTAAAAATAAAAGAGTGCAGCCAGTAAAGGAAAGAGACCCAGAACAGAGGTAAAAGGAGAACCAAAAGAAAGCTAAGTCAGAGACCCATTAGCAAATGCTATGAAGACTCAAAAGGCCCTTTGGTTTTGCAGGCGGAAGTCACAGGTGCCTGCCCTCAACAGCCAGTGGTAGCAAGTGACACTCCCTCCCCTGAGGTAAACGACATGTTTCAATCACTCACGACAAAAAAGGAAAAAAAGGGGGCTTATATTTTCCTACGCCTACACAATTTCAAGCACCTCTGCATTAAAAAATTAATACACACACGCACACCAACACAAGTTATCCCTAATAAAGAACACATTTGCACAGCATGGATTGATGAGATGGCCAATTGCATTTGGGAAGCGCAGCCAGCGGTCAGAGCCCAGGAGGAATCTGCGCTACCCTTTGGGTCTCACAACCAGGGTTCAGTCCTCTGCGCTTTCCACACTTAACGAACTGCCAGCCCCTAAGGGACATCTGTAACTGCTCCCAAGAAGCTGAGAAACACTGGCCTGCAGCTGTGTTTTGAGTTGTGCAAAAAAATGAAGAAGCTAAGTGGAACAACACTGTCATCTGGTCAGCATTCCCATTAAAACCGACTTGTGGTCAATGAATTTAAGTCACATTCTGTGTTTACCTATTTTTACCATAGACTTAAAATAATAAGATACATTTGTTCTCACTGGATAAATCAGATTTTAGGCGAGCTTTTCCAGTTGTGGCTACTGAAAATATACAAGGATCATTTGGTGCCTTAGCCCTTAAGACATTAACCAAGTTATCCTTTTGATTTCTGGGCTACTTTTACCTTGAGAAATATTTCGTTATGTTACTGGAAATAATTAAGCTTGTTTTCAAATACAAAGTTGATAGAAGTTAACTTTTCTAAGGATTTTGGAACTTGAAAATCATTCAGACATCTGGCTCTTCTTTGATGCCTCTTGATCTTCCAGTCAGCGGATGAGAGAAGGGGTGCAGTACAGGAAGCAACTCTGCCCGCAGGGCAGCAGGGCCTCACTCCTGCCCAGGCTGAGACCTGGGCAGGCAGCACACTTCACGGTCACAGCCGCAGGCTGGGAGGGAACCTCAGCTCTGCCCTGTTTGAGCTTCTCAGGCACGACCAAAGTCCATGTCCTACCTTTATGAATCACCTGCATGGCAATAATCATTACAGCAGTACTTCTGACAATACTGTCAGTATAATTGAGGATATCTAGCTTAGTGGCACAAGATTGAATGACTACGAATTAATAGTGACACAGTCAGAATGTGCTCCAGCACTGAAACTAGATAAAGACAGGAGTGGGGGCGGCATTCCTGCAGGAAGGAGCTTTCTTCATAGAGGAGACCAGCCATCAACCCAAGAGCCAAATTAGTTGTAAAATTTTTACTATATCCTTTCCAAAAGTCCTCAAAAAGTGAAATGTATGTAGTTAACACATTAAAAAGTCTCTGGAAATAAAAAAAATTTTAAAGATTTTATTATTTATAGAGAGAGAGGGGAAGGGAGAGAGTCAGAGAGAGAGAGAGACATCAATGTACAGTTGCCTTTCACCTGCCTCCAGCTACACATCTGGCTGAAGACCTGGCTTGCAACCTGGTTATGTGCTCTGACTAGGGATCGAACCAGCGACCTTTGGGTTTGCAAGCCAGCACCTTATCCACTGTGCCACCAGCTAGGGCTGCTAAATAAAATCTTAAAAAAAAAAAAAAAAAAAGAAGTAGTCAGGTAGTCTGTTTGTATTAGTGATATGCATTTTAAAACCAGCATAGCCAGCAAGCAAGACAACTAAATGACTAACTAGAACTGGCGACCAGGATTTCCCTAAGCCTGAGGACAAAAAAATAACCTATAAAATCTCTAACAGCACACATATAAGTTAACTCAGCTTGCTTGACCATACCAAAAAAGGACATCCAAAGTCAAGTGCATATCAAAAAAGAGAATAAGAAATCACAACTTTACATTGCAAGTAATAAACTCATCATCCAAAAACTAAAAGACAAAAAATATTTAATGGATTTAAACCAGGCTCAGGGAAAACCCATGAAAGCCTCACTTTAAAGATGATGGAAGACAACTGGCCAGGCCCAGGTCTGACCCCACAGTGAGGCCCACATTCCTGCAGTGCAGAGATGCCACAGACTCCCAAGTGCAGGATTTCCCACGCATCAGGTCAAACCAATGATTTCCCTCTACCCTTTATTCAACATGGATCTGTAAAAAAAGTAAATATTAAGTATTTGTGAAAATGAAACCAGGTCAAAATGGAAGTCTGCCTCCTGAAGCCTCCATGCAAATCCTAGTCAACTCCAGAGGACCTAGAGAATGGGTGAGGGCCACTAGTCCACACGAGTGTGACAAATGTATGAAGGCTGAGGTCCAGCAGGGAATTGATAGATGAAGAAAAGAGATGGGGGTGAGGGTGGGGGGAGGGGCTGTAGAGAGGAGGGGCACTGATTTGCCTAGAGGGGTCCTTGATTCAGTAGACTGAGCAGCAGCAGTATGGAGTGTGGCAGAAAACAATGAGAGTAATTAGAAGTAGGAAAGTGCCTACTCCACAGGAAACAAAGTCTATCACCAGAGCTCTTCTCTGCAAAGAAACAGTGCCTGGGAGTCCCAGGGAGGCCAGCGGGCAGCCGGCTTCTCAGAGTGTGCCTTCCCTGGTCTAGCAGGGGGAT
This sequence comes from Noctilio leporinus, assembly GCA_004026585.1. Lineage (NCBI taxonomy): Eukaryota > Metazoa > Chordata > Mammalia > Chiroptera > Noctilionidae > Noctilio > Noctilio leporinus. The sequence continues at coordinate 69,021 of PVIW01006697.1, read as the reverse complement.
GGAGGCACCACACCTGTTTTCCACATTCACCCCACAGTCAAACCTGCTGTTTCACAGGCCCCACTTGTGTACAGGGAGCCCCCCAGCCTTCTTTCTGTTCCCTCATAAGTATTGGGTTGGCCAAAATTTGTTTAGTTTTTCCCATAAACTAACAACTTTAGAACAGTAAACAGAAGAAAAGAATTACAGAAATTGCAGCAATACATTTCTAGAGCTGAAAAGGTATGAGTCTTCATTGAAAGAGTCTACTAAATGCCAGGCAGGATAACCAGGAAGAACCCACATTGAGATCCAGCACTGTTACTTGACATTGTGGATAAATAAGAGTATTATCTATCATTCTGGGGAAAAGGGTCTGAGCACCTTATTACAAAGAGATGACAATCAGAATAGGACCCATTTTAACAGCAACAATAGATGTTTGAAGACAATGAGGCAAAGACTCCCAAGATCTAAAGGAATATTATTTTGAACCTAAAATTCTACTCTAAGCCAAACTAGCAATTAAATAAAGGGCAGATACTGTTACACATACTAAGAGACTCTGCAAGTTTACCACTAGAGCAGCCTTCCTGAAAATACTCCAGCAAAATGAAGGTTAAAAACCAAGAAAGGAAGATATGACACTCAGATAACTGGGATTAACCCAAGTGTCCAATAAAAACAAATCCCAGTATAGCACTTCTGCAGAAGACCCAGAAAGCAATCAGTTCGAATTCGATCAGTCCAGCAATAAGCTCTAGGTAGAAAGTCTTCAGAAGAATGGAAGCAGATCCCAAGCAACAGAAGAAAAAAACAGCATCAGGAACAAATTGTACATAATTATCCTCTCAACAAGGGAAAAAGCAATCAAGCTTGTGAGAAAGGGGGTGCACCGCATAGGAAACGGTCTAAAGATGAAGCAAACTAAAATGTGGGATGATTTAGGCATCTGATAAGATAGCCCACCGGACGCCTCGTGACATGGAGCCAGTCCGCGCAGTGACACCAGCCCCACGGTGAACATGGTGCACTGACCAGGAGGGGCTGGCTCACTCACAAGTCATCCTGACATGAGCCATAATGATCACATCGTTGACTATTACTCAACTTTGAGAATTTATCTATAAAGCAGAGAAGCTTGAATGATGGCAATAGGATGGAATATTCATGTCATCTACCTTGATTGTGTACAAGTTATAACCGAGAAGGAAGAGCTGAACAAAGCTGGGAAGCAAGGTCAGGCGATGACAGGCAGCCATGTTAGTTCAGCCTCACCTTTCGGGGTGGTGAGCCAGCAGGTACCATCAAGAGTTGACAGAATAAGAAACATAAGCTGAAACATCTAGTTTAAAAAGGTACATGCAGTCACCAGAGAGGAATTAAAAACAGTGATGTTACTGTCAAAAATGGGGATGAATGAGGGGGAACAGTGGGCTAAATCCTCATCTACTACGGCAAGTCGTCACTGGGAATATGACATGGAGAATCAAGAAATAATGGCCTAAGAACTGTATCTAGAAACATGGGAGCACCCACGGAATGACCTGAGAACAGAAATGGTTCCACAGAACTTTCGATGAACAGGGCTGGGCCAGGGCAGGGCAAGATTAAAGAGCTTCCATTACAAGCACTTCCAGTCCATTAGCATTTTAAAGCACATGCACTTACAATTTTGATTTAATAATTTAATACACTTTTTAAATAAAAATATAAAAGTCAAGCTTACTACTATAACATTAACCATATATATTAGTCCCTGTCCACTGTTAGTATTATCCACTGTATAATGTATTTTATTATAATGTAGTTTCTAGACCAACAGAGGTGCATTTTATATTTTAGTTGTCATTTAATTCAAACTTATGGAGCATAATTCATCCAACCTAAAACATCCATTTTCCTCATTTTCATGTCATTGAAATCAGGATGCATTCACTTAATTGGCAGGCTTTTCTTTCTTTGTAGCACATACATTACAGTGACATCTTACAGTCAATGGTGTCTTAGGTTTACCAAAGTAGGGTATTTGTATGACAATATATATCTGGTTATTTTTTCCCCCAACATCATTATGAAACCATAGACTACTACTACATCTCCTTCCTATTACTCTGCCTTTCCCACATTACACTCCCATCTTTTCCTGACATCTTAGGGTCTCTGGACCAGCTGCTCTCCAGCCTGGAAAGCTCCCTGTGCCCCCAGACTGTCTCTCCCCACAGCTTCTTCTGGTCACGAAGACTCAGCTTAACTGTCACCTCCTTGGAGAAGCTTGTTGACCAACAAAGCAAAAGCAACCCTACTGCCCAGAAACACACCCTCTCGTATTATCCAGTTTTATTTCATCAAAGCACTTCTGATATTTTCATTTGTCTCTCCTCACTAAAGTTTAGGCTCCCAGAGAGCAGAGATCTTACTTGTCTTGTCCAATACCATATTCCAGCACCTAACAGAGCCTGACTCCAGGAGGTGTTCCCGTATTTCTAGAATGCTTTAGAAAAGTAAGGCTAGGCCACGGACACAACAGCTAATCATTTAGCAAATAACTATGTTCCAAACTTGTAGATAACACTGCCTTCTTTTCTTCTTTTTCTATGAAAAAGAATCTCATATGTATAAATTATTTTGTTAGGAAGATTTCTGATTGCAATTAAATATAATTTTAGGCATATACTAGTAGCATATACCAATTGTGGAACAGTTTCCAGCATGAAACAATTTATACCATCCTTAATTTATCTGCATATATTCAAATCTACCTACTTGTGACCAGAAACAATATCAAACAGGTGGCAAACTAAGATGAAAAGGACTAGGTGGTTTTGAGTATGATTATCTTGAACTTCGTAAATTTTATTAGCGTAGTCATCTCTCTCAAAGGAAAGATGAAGATAAAATTAGTTAGTACTTAGTTTATTTCTCTAAGTCCAATTCAAAGCATTGAAAGAAAGTTTGATATTGCACAACATCAAACAAGAACAATGAATAACTTACTGTCAATTTCTTTAATACCTGCATTTCACATGTATGACGAAGGATAAAATAAAAAGGCTGAAATCCTGAAAAAGTGTACTGTCTGCTTTTTTTATTCAAAAGTCCATGATTCTTTGGGAGATTATACAAGATTGTTTTCCAGTAAGATCGTAAGTTCTACAATTTCTATAGTAACCATAAATTCAAAAGGTTCCTGCTCTCCCCACCCCAATTCACTTTTGGCACCTATGTGTGAAATGTCACTTCTGAAAAATGAGGGAAAATATGAATACTGGATTTTGTCACAGTACTCCTTTCCTGACCACTAAATTTGGAATATTGACTCAAGAAAGAGTAACAATATCTCAATAATAAAAATCTTTTTCTAACTAACTTATACAGCTGTCTCAGAAAAGAAATATTAGAAACAGCAGCCAGGTCTCAGAGGTAAAAGGAACAATGGCTTATCCTTGCCAATGTCTTCCAATTTAAATGTAGAATTACTCAGCAATTCTATGAGAGGTAGCAGATGTCTGGCAGGTCTCTGGTGGCATGACTTTAGAATGCGGTTTTAACTCGGCTCATTCATCAGGACTCAAGCCGCCCTTGAGGAAGAGGTGCTCTCCATCTCCACGCAGAGAAGCCACCAGAAGGACAAAGTGCTGACTCCTAGTGGAGAAGAGCAGCCTCGCCACAGACTGGCAATGAGGAGAGGATTTAGTCAAAGAATTGTTTTTTAATCTGCTTAGAAAACCGCATCATTTATAAAGCATACCACTTGAGTCTTCAGTTGCCTATTAAAAAGAAGCTCCGAAAGCAAGGATGCCACAGGAGGAAGATGGCCAATGCAAACCAACACTGGCCAATACTTAAATACAAAGAACACAATTTCCATTTTTCATATATGAGAAGAATTTATGAGCTTGGTATGGACCTCTTTGGCCTAACTCATTTATTTTTTGAGCTATGCTTCAGATCCACTGGGTATTGCCCAAGAAACATTTTCCTCCCACCCCCAAACAATTCTGAATTTTTCAGCATCATCAGAGTTCAATGGATTTTTCTGAGTACTACTATTAATTTGACAAGGGTTGGGGAAGTCTTACCCCATCCCTTCTCCCAAAACCTTAAAATATGGCATTTTTATTTTAAAACAAAAGGTTCTAATGTTATGAAATTGGGGGAAAATAAGATGCTCTGACAGTCTTCTTTCATTTTAAATAACACTGGACTAGTATTTCCTATCTCTAGCATTATATATGTGGTTAAGCGTGTGGAAGGAGGGAGGGAGGAATGCAGGAATAAGGGAATTCCAAAAGCTCCTGACAAGGCAGCCAGTCCATTGCAAGGTCAAGGGCTTATTTCTTCTGCCAGCCATTGTTCACAAATATTTTCCCCCATTTAAAGAATTCGGCATGAATGAGGCTGGGGCGAGCAGGGAGCACACCAGGGAAGGAGACTACAGTCTTCTCTGAACGACCCACCCTATGTCCTCAGGGGCAACCGACTGCATCCATCATCATGGCTTTCACAGTAAACAGCATCTTTCTTTAAAACTTTTCTTGTTCTTGTTTTTCTTGCCATTCTTGTCCTTGTTTTCTGACATCTTCTTTGCTCTGATTTCTCTCATTAGATCAAAGAACACCTGGGGTGAGGAAGGGGTGAAAAGAACAGGGAGAGAAAAGTCACTTAATGATTTAATAAAGCAATTGGACTAACCATAAAGCCATATTCATTCTTATAAAATATATGCCATCACAAAACAAAAAGTCTACAGCAAATAGGAATAATTAACATTTAAAACATATTCTAATTCACCAAAGACAAAGCTCGGGTCATGACATACAACTGGTAGACCTAAGTACAGAAGCATCATACTGTTACTATCATTCAACTGCCTTTTTAAAAATTATAAAACCTTTCTTTCTGATAAGTATGATGAAGGGTAAAACAGTAGAGAAGAGATCTACTACGGTTAGTGACATCACAAATACTGATAGTGACAATAGTAATCAGACTTTCAGGCATTCCCAACCACCAGGAAAGAAAAGTGATATAAGTACTTATACCTTAATTAATCCTATATAAAGGTTAAGAACATCATTATACATGACAGTGTTGCAGCATAACTCAACAACAGACTTGGGAAAGCAGGTGTGCATGTGTGTGTGTGTATGTGTGTGTTGAGGAAGCAGTGAGTCATAAACAAACAAAGGCTCCTGAAACTGGGGAAAGGGCAAGAGAAGTCCTGGCAGGCTAACCCTTCCCATGTAGACCCCAACCCTCATTCTGAGGAACAACCCCTCCTTTGTTTCTTGCAATGTCAGCTGAAAGGAACTTTATCAAAAACTAACAAGACTTGTCCTTCTAATGCCAGTGCGGTACATTTAGATACAGGTTTATCATTTGTCACAATAGTTTGGGTTTTGCTCTCTGCTACCAGCAACTGTGCCAACACACTGATTATACCCAAGCAGACAAAATATGCCTCCAAAAAGAAACATTTGAGATTTCTCCTAGAGAAAGACAAGACAAAGTGGGAGAAGAAGTGGAGGCTTTTATGGTTGGGCACTCACACAAACCACAGCATCTTTCATCCTACAGGACGCAAGACCACACTGAGGGGCCTGTTCTCCAGCATTTACTGTCAGCTCGGGGCACAGAAAAGGACTCCCCAAAACCCTTCAAACTGGAACAGGCATCACTTTTTCTCCAGCACTCAGGAAGGCAACCCACCCATAACAGCAACTGTGAAGAGCTTCAAATGTTACAGGTTTTTCTTTCTGTCCTAACAAAGTCAGGAGGAGAGGAATGGAGTGTGTCCAACTTAAAATGATGACAAAGTTGTTCATCGGCTGATCTTATCAACCTTTTGTGTAAACTGTTTACAAATGAATACAATACTGCCAGCCAGAAGTTCCTGCTGGTTCTTGTTTGGCAGGTCAAGCTGGTCCGGTGGAGGCAGGAGAGATGACAAAGCATATGCAAAGCCCCTCCCCCATGCCATCCCACCCAAAAATACCCGTCAACAGTTCCATGCCAAGACAGCCTTCCTGACTTCTTAAAAATAAAGTATGTTCCTGGATTTCCTGTTTCTACAGCTAGCGAACAATTTTATAGAACACTAGAGCTTTAGAATAGCATAAGAGTTAACTCTTTTGTCGGGATAACAATGCAAAGAAGAGTGGCTGACAGGTGAACATACCTCACATGGCAGACTACAACCAAACAGATTTATGTGGCAGGTGCTGCCCAAGTGTTTCAGAAGTGAACTACTTCTAACATAACATTCTAGTGTTCCTCTAGCATCCTTCCAAGCTATAGTAGTGTTGGTTACAAATCCCTCCCTCTTCAGGTAAGAGAAGAATTTTATCTCCGAACAAAAGAGAAACATACGCGGTGATGTGGGGGACTCAGATGCTGAGGCTGTGTAAGACAGAGCAGGAACACCCACTGCCTGGCGCCAGAGTAAATGGGTTAAGATTTTACCAGACCACAGTGTTCCCAGCATAACTGTTCTTTAATCTGCTTAGAAAAGTGCATTATACATAAAGCATAACACTCTCTTGAGTCTTCATTTGCCTATTAAAAAGAAGCCCCAAAAGCAAGGATGCCACAGGAAGAAAATGGCCAACAGACTGTCACCTGCCAATACTTAAATAATTTCTACAAGACATGCGGGAAGAGCTGATGAAACACGGAAAGCCTCATCATCTAGGCTGTTTTAGCTGTGTAACAGCCACTTTAAATCTAAAGTTTTAAAAAGTCCTAACAATAGCAATTCCTGGTAGATGGGTTTTCAAATTGTCACTGTTCATCATTATAAAGACCATCCTTTCATTAGCTTCAGAGATATGAGGGGAAGTATGCTGAAGTTCTGGAACAAAGAGAGAAGAAATGCCTGGAGAGTTGATTCCTAGCAGCAAATACCACTTAGAGGGTCAGTTATACAGACAGAACTCCTTGGCTCTGCCTGAGGACGAAATGGTAAAAAGAATAAATCTAACCAATAACTCAATGAGAACAAAATTAAGACACATTGAGTTTCTTTGGGAAACCCTAAGCCTGACATAGCCAGCCCTGCGCCTGAAGAACAGGCTGTGGAAGATGGTAGCACAGGGAAGCTGCAGAAAGTCCTCACTAAATGTCAGGAGTGCAGTGTATGCTGGAAGCAAGCTGAAGAGACTAATTTTACCACAAGCTAATTGATATAAACATGAGCTAAGTGCCAACACAGTTCAGAAACACTGTACCAGAAGGCTTGTAAAGGCTTGTGGCCTTTCTTACTGTGTCCATCCTTCCAGCACAGTCTGCACAGCAAATGGCTCATCTTATCACATTTCCAAGGCCTGTGCCAACATCAGGTACCTCTAACAAGGCTCCTGACAAAGTGAAAAGGTTTTGGGTTATTTTAACCCAAGGGTGAAGCCCTCCCAGTGCGTCTCGTTATAATGATGTAGACACCTGGAAAAATTTCCATTAATGGTTCCTTAAAACCAAACTGATAAGATGTCTAGGCTCTGCTGTTTCTCAAGTCTGTTTCCAAGAAACTGGTAGAGAGCACACCCACCTTGTCCACATTGGCCCGAGTCTTGGCTGAGGTCTCCACGTACTGCACACCCCACTCCTCCGCTTTGCTCCGTGCCTCCTCCACCGGCACCTGCCTCCGCTCCTCCAAGTCTGACTTGTTGCCCACCACAAGCAATGGAATTTTATCTTCTTCAGCCTTAACACGGAGGATCTGTTCCCTAAGGCAGTACATCAAATATTAAAGTCACCTAAAATGAAACGCTTTCCAAAGGTAAAAGAAGAAATTGCTATACTTACAGCATGTCCCAAGGACACATTCCCAACCTAAATCCTGCCATAAACTAGGCAGGGTTTTCAAAGTCCGGTGCTCAGAATGACCTGAACTGCTCACTACAAATTTAGATTTCTGGGCCCACAGTTGCCCTACAGGAAGTCAATGTTTGCAAAGGAGCCCAGGATTCTGCATTTCAGCAGGGTCCCCAATTTATGATTAGGTATAAAAAGAAAAACAACAAAAACAAAACAAAAAGCAGGGACTGCAAAGATAAAAACAAGCTGAAAGTATCTTCATACATAAAATACTTAAATAAGTCACCTGAAAAAAAAATGGTATATATAATTTTTGTGTGTGAGAATAAAAGCTATGAAATCCAGTGTTTTCCACATGGAAGGGAACAGTCAATTAGTAGATCCTGAAATCAACTTAGTGGGTCACAACCAGTGGTATTTTTTCCTCAGTGAAAAGCAACAGAAAAGAAACATCAGAAGGAGCCTCTGGTATTAATGAGATGTCTAAAATTATTTATCAAAACCAAAAATTAAAAATAATTAAATATTCCACTTGCACTATTTCTACTTCTACATTCCAATATATCTCCAAAGAGACCTCTTCAAAAATGTATTCTGTGGAGATCTGCATTGATTTGTATAAGATATAGGATAATATTTCATAATAAAAATATTGCAAAATTTCATGTTGACTGAAGCACCAGATATAAAGTATTTCAATAAAAATAAGAATAAAAAAAAATAAGAATAAAAGTTAGATGCTTGAAAATTGTTATCTCCTACACATACCACTTAGAAATTATATATATGATCAATATAAACTATAAACAATAAAAACTGATAGCTTTCTGGCTTATTAGTCTTGCAAAGGCATGTAAAAATTACCTCATTAATAAACATATTGATCCAAAAATGGAAGTACCAAGTTCTGGTCTCTGTAGCAAAATCTATTTCTCTAGATTATAGAATACAAGGTCTGTCCAAAAAGTATTGAGCCAATGTCAATATAATTAAAATGTTGCATGCCGCTAATACTTTCAGGACAGACCTTGTATGTCTGGGAAAAGTTTCAAGATAGAGTATATTAACATTTTGCTTTATGTTGAGGGTCTCTCCATTTAAAAGATAAACAGAAATGCTATGTTTTAAAACTTCTAACAGGCATAAAGTAACAGATTTTAACCACAAGACTCAGAGAATCTACCTGATTCCAACGACATAAGAAACCTCGACAGCTCTGAGATGTGCATCTGTCAGAGTTCAAGACAGAAGAACTACCCTTTCTTTTTTCTTTAAGTAGTCCCCTGTCCTTTCTCTTCTAAGAATCCCTCTTCTCTAGTAATGAAAACCCTTCTTCCCAGATGAGATGAGACTGCTCCAACTCCATAAGAATACATGAGTAACTAGTTGTGCGAAAACACGAGTGTGTGTGTGTATTAATCCAAGGGAGGTAGGACAAGGGTGGCAAGGATGGCACCATCTATTCTCTGGAGATGGCTTTTTCTACTATTCAACTATTCCTTTCATGGGTACTCAAAGAGCAATAGGAAATCAAAAGCTTGGGAAAGGGAAGAAAATAGGTAGTGTGCACCTGCCCTGTTTTATCACAAGGAGGAATAAAAACAGGATGTGTAGCTACAAATACAATTATAAATTCATGTGCTATATCCACATACAGAAACTTCAATATATGTCAGAGAAGTCTAAAAATTAAGGGGTGAGGAATCGGATGAATGTAATACAACAACAATAAAATTAAAATTTTTATTAAAATAAATAAAAATGAAAGGACTTCTCATCAGGAGTCCTGGCCGCCTGACTGATCAGTGCAGCACAGGCACTCAGCCTGTGAGGACTTCAGCTATAAAGCCATTCCCTCATCTCTCCACTTTCTAGGCTGCCTTACCGAGGTTCACCCCTGAGGCCTCCTCCTGGCTCGCTAACACTCCCTTTCCATCCTGGGGGGATATTTACCTTCCTCATCTTTACCTTAACTTCTAACCAAACTTGCTAAAAAATGAAAATAGTTACTATGTTTTCTTCCCTTTTTTTAGTTCCCTGTTAAGACTCTAGATCTAGTTATTAAAGAAATCATCAGGAGTGATAGTTTATGAGGAGAATAGATGAAAAAAATACAACTGTGTAAGAAAAAAATGGGAAGGGTATGGGGGAAAGAGAAAAATACACTTCCCATTAGAATTCCCGTAAGAATTATACCTAATGTCTCACTATTTCCTTATAGCAAAATAAACTTAAGGTATCCTGACTGTATTTTCCAGTGAATTATAGCAGTGACTATTCCATTCACTATGCAGGGACCATGTGACCACACTGTGAGGAGGCCAGGGACAACTCAACAAAGGGTGGCCACAGTTTGTGCATCTAAACCATCATTTCATCAAATAACAAGCATATCTTCACATGAAGTAGCACAGTGGATAAGGCGCCAGCCTGTGAACCCAAAGGTCGCAGGTTCAATTCCCCAGCCAGGGCACATAACAAGGTTGCAAACCAGGTCTCCAGTCAGATCTGTGGCTGGTGTCAGGTGAAAGGCAACCATACATTGATGTCTCTCTCCCTCTCTGCCTCTCTCCCTTCCCCTCTTTCTAGAAATAATGAAATAAAATCTTTTAAATAAATAAATAAAAGAAACAGAATCTCCAATGCTACGTACGTAAACTGGCCCAGAGTCAGAAAACTGGTAAGTTGCAGGGATTCAAACCCAAGTCTCCCTGATTCTAAAGCTGGATTCTTTCTTTTCAACTATGCTAAATGCTATGGTAGCAACAAATGATCACTCTGACTCACATCTTCCACTCTACTGGCAATGTATCATAATCCTCAAAACAGATCAAACTTGCTACTTTTCTAGCAAAATTATTACTATAGACATAGTAAACTCATCAATCACTGTGTCTCAGGATTTATATGAAAACAAAACCATGAGTTCTTGATGTATGGAAAGGTTTTGTCCCTTTTAGGGATAACAGATTAATATAATTTATACCTAGAAATTATTATAAAACAGGGAAGTCCAAATAGATTATAACAAATAGTAAACTATACTGTGCCAAGATTCCACAAGTCCCAGAAAATTCTTTAGAAGGATTTTTCCCAGTTGCAGGCTCAGCCCTCTATCACTCCTCCGAGCCTCAAATTCCTTCTAAGTCCCAGATGTATGAAAGGAAGACAAAAGCCTCCTGGAGGCCAGAGCTTTGTACATGTACCTGAATTCCGCCGTTGCTGTAAATGACTCGTGCTCGGTAATCGAGAACACTAGCAGAAAACCTTCCCCGCTCCGAAAGTAGTTATCGCGAATGGCTGCATAATCCTCCTGTCCAGCGGTGTCCAGGATATCTATCTGGACTTCTTCTCCATCAAGCACGACTTTCTTTCTGTAACTGTCAGCTTTGGTTGGTTCATAGTCTTCTACAAACTGAGGAAATAAACATCATTATCAGTAATTAACAATGTTTTAAGGGAAATAAAATCTGTCACAAAAAAAAGTCAATATACTGATGCTTAATTTCTAAGCAACTGAGTATTACTATGTGCCTATAATTACCATACTATGTGTAAAATACTATAAAATAAAAATAACTTCCTATGTAACACTTCTGTTCTTTACTCCTCAGTGCATCCATTTTTTTATTTTTTGTTTTTAATAAACAAGAGCAAATAACCCCATTTTACAGAGGAGGGAACCAGGCATACAGCAAAACACTGGGCAATATCATTGTCAGGATAAAATTATAATACAAACACTGGCAAGGGCGAGAAACAGGTGCTCCTATTTATAATCAATAGAAATATAAAACTCATCTGAAAAATAATTTGACAAGAAGTACCAAAAGGTTTAATTAACTATACAACATGATAAACTCCAAATATGTCAAAGATTAAATGTAAAAAACAAAAACAGAAAAAAAACCACCCTCAAGTACTAGATGAAAACATGGGTAAAATCCCTTTATTACCTTTAAATAAGAAAAGCCTTTTTAATAATAATGACTCAAAATCCAAAAGCTAAGTTAAAAAAAAAAAAAAGATAAATTAGACCACGTAAAAAATTTTTTTAAAGAAAAAAACTTCCATTTGTCACAACACATTATAAACAAGGATAAGTGACAAACAAGGAAAATGTAATTGAGGCCATACTATAAAGAGCTATATACAAAGAGTCCCCACAAAAGGGGAAGAGGAAAAATGATCAACAAGCCAATGGGAAAAAGTGGCAACATAAATAATTCACAGAAAAATAAATATTGATATATATGATGTTAAATCCATGAAGAAATGGTCATACTAATAAAGGAAACAAAAACTGTAACTATTTTAAGATACCAGAATGGCGAAATTCCCCAGATCCAATAACTCACTGAGGGAAAGGTGCTCTTGTGCCCTGCTGGCGGAAGCAGAGAACAGTGCATAACTGTAGAAGCCCTTATCCCCTGTTCTAGCCCTCCTGATTCTAAGGATCCAATCTACAGAAACACCTGCACAAGAACACACAAGGCTATTCACTATGGCACTGTAAGAGTAAAAAATTAAAGGAACTAGCATGGAAGAACTATGGACATGGACAACAAGTGGGATTGACTTTAGTGGGGGAGTAGGTGGGTGGGGAAGGGTAGAGAAGGGAGGGGAAATAGGATGGATGTAATATAACAATAATTTTTTTTTAATTTTAAAAAACTTCTCTCAAAAAAAAACAGCAAAAAATTAAAAACCACCCAAATGCCCAGCAAAGGAATCCATATACTAGAATAATATGTAGCTATAAAAAGAGAGAAAGAAAACAACATACTCATAATGTAAAGATATCCAAAATATAAAAGTCTACCTTTTGCACATGCAGGGGAAATAAAAGATATACCAAATAAATACATGCATATTATTGTATGTATATATATCTCTTAATGTTTATATATATGCATTTGCCAAGCAAAACAAAATTTGAAGTTGTTAAACAGAAACACGGAAGCTAAATGAACCTAAATGAATATTAAATGGGCAAAGTAGCCAACAGAGAAAGATTTCAAGAGACTTTAGAAGAGAATGTTTTAATAGAATGTATCTCACTAAAAGAAACTAAGAACAAAATATTTCAAAGAAATGGTAAACTTCCCTTAGTGCTTGAAATATTTAGTAATGATATTAATACTTCCAAGCTATTTTCTTTATATTGCATTACACAGTGAATAAGTAATTGTCTAAATGATGCTAGAATTCAAGCTATTCAGAAAAAAAGTAGACTAATAATAGCAATGTACCATTAACGTCAAATCGGCGCTGGTACAAGTGGATATCCACATGCAAATTATTGAATTTGGTCCCCCTACTTTTCATATTATATAAAAAAATTAACTCAAAATGGATCAAAGAGCTGATATAAGAGCTAAAACTATAACCTCTTGGGAGAAACCATAGGTGTAAATCTTTATGATTGATGCATTCTTAGGTATGACACCAAAAGCACCAAGCAACAAAAGAAAACATAAATTGGACTTCATCAAAATGCAAAACTTTCATGCTTTAAAGGATACCATCAAGAAAGTGAAGTCAACCAACAGAATGGAAGAAAATATTAGTAAATCATATATCTAAACAGGGATTTATATCCAGGCTACATAAAGAACTCTTAAAATTCAACAATGAAAAGACAAATCAAAACACAGGCAACTTTGGGGGGAATGGGTGGGTGGGGAGAGGAACAGAGGGGAGAAAAATGGGGATGGATGTAATACAACAACAATACATTTTTTTTTTAATTGAAAAGGACAAAAAAAAAACCACAGGCAAAAGATCTGAATAGACATTTCTCCCAAGAAGACATACAAATGGCCAAGAAGTACATGAAAAGGTGCTTAACATCATTAATCATTAAGAAAATGCAAATCAAAACCAGTTGTTTACCATTTCACAACTATTAAGATGCTACAATCGGAAAGATGGACAATAACAAGTGTTGACAAGAATGTGGAGAAACTGGGACTCACATACACTGTTAGTGGAAATACCAAAAAGGTGCAGCTATTGTGGAAAAGTTTTGCAAATTCCAAAGTTATACAACGAGTTACCACACAACTCAACCAATTTCATGCCTAAATATATGCCCAAGAGAATTTAGGACATATGAGTACATGTACACAAAGACCTGTACACAAGTGTACGTAGCAACATTATTCTAATAGCCAAAAAGTGGACACAATACAAATGTCTGTCAATTGACAAATGGATAAACAAAACATGGCATATCCAGATAATGGGAGATTGCTCAGTCGTAAAAAGGAATAAAGTACTGATTCTGCCACAATCTGGATGAATCCTGACAAATTGTGGCAAGTAGAAGAAGTAAAAGACAAAGTAAAATACGCTCATATATTATATGATGAGTGTATTAATATGAAATGTCCAGAAGAGACAAATCTATGGAAACAGAAAGGAGGGTGGCTGCCAGGACTGTGGGCAAGGCAAATGGACAGTGACTGCTAATGCATCTTCTTTTCAGGCGATGCTCTGGAATTAGTGATGACGATTGCACAAATTTGTGAATGTACTAAAAAACATGGAATTGTACACTTCTAAAGCAGTAAATTTTATGGTGTATGAATTGTATCTCAATTTTTTTAATGAATTAATCCTACAACATGAACTTTCAAAACATTACATTCAGTGAAAGAAGCCAGATACAGAGGTCACACATCATATGATTGATTCCATTCATATAAAATGCCCAGGATAGGCAAACCCTAGAACCAAAAGGTGGTTGTCAGGGACTGAGGTGGGAGAGGGAACAGTATGAGGAATGGCTGCTAATACGTAGGTGTTTGGGGTGGATGGAGTGATGAAGTGTTCTAAACTCACAGTGGTAATGTTTGTACATCTGTGTGAATAGACTGTCATTGAATTGTACAACTGTACACTTTAAAAGGATGACTTTCACAGTGTGTGGATTATACCTTAATAAAACTAACTTAAATTTTTAAAGATTTAAAAATTTAATTGAAAATATCAACATCAACTTACGGGCCCTTTGAAGAAAACTCTTGAAAAGAGTCTTGTATTGACAATTAGAAGCTACTAGTTCAAATGATTTTAAATCTAAAAATAAAAATACTAAAATATTTTTAGCATTAGATTCTCCTCTATTCATCCTAATAATTATTTTAAAATAGTGAAAATGTGAACATTTGCTTATGCTGCACAACACTGCCCTTCTAACTCCCTTCCAAAGGACAAATACATGGCCCTGCCCCTGCAGTGCAAATCCCTAGATACCTCCATAAAGCATCTTTCCACTGCATAGTTCTGAGCTTTCAAGGTTAATGCACCAAGAGTTCCATAGACTCCTTTGACACTACAAGTCAGAATGTCCTGTTATGACTGCATACCTCTGAGCTAGGAAAAACTGTGCTTATTAACAGAACATTAGGTTACAACCTTGGTGTTTATATTTTTCCATTAGAAACAGGAAATTCCCAGAGACATGGTATCTGTTAAGATGAACCATACCCTGGCCTTGTAGAGGTGTGTGCGATTAAGGTCCAGATGCCCAAGACACACAAATCTGAGACAAACTTCATGGGTGCCCCTCTGTACTAGGCCATGTCTAGACTGACTCTGCTCACCACTGAGAGTAAAAAGTGGCTGCTGCCAGTGTCCCCATCACCAACCTCACCCTACCAGAAAGAGCTTAAAAAGTCTTCAAGTATGTTAGGCCAAGGATAAAAAGATCAAAATCTCCCTCTTATTTTTCTCAAAGTCAGAACTTTGATAAAAATAAAGAATTCTGGGACTGTGGCTCCTTTCATAACTCAATTTTCATGGCAATTCCACCATATAAGCTAAAATTTCTTTTATTTACTTATTTTTTAAAGATTTTATTATTTTTAGAGAGAAGGAGAGAGACATCAATGTATGGTTGCCTTTCACCTGCCTCCAGCTACAGAGCTGGCTGGAGACCTGGCTTGCAACCTGGTTATATGCCCTGGCTGGGAATCGAACCAGTGACCTTTGGGTTCACAGGCTGGCACCTTATCCATTGTGCCACCAGCCAGGGCCTAAAATTTCTTTTCAACTAAATGTAGAGTATTGGACCAAGAACAAAAAGTTTGGCCCATAAGACTTTAGACCACTGGCATACCAACTACAAGATTTGGTTTCCTTTTCTACGAAATTAGGTTGACTAGCTGATCTCTCAGGCAGGAGTTACCACACCTGGCCATACATCAGAATTGCCAGAGGGCTTTCTAAAAAGAAAGATTCCTAATTCTCAACTTTAGAAACGTTATCAAAAGATATTTTTTAAAAAGATCCCCCAGAAAATCAGCTAGATTTGGGAATCACTGCTAAGGTCTCTACAAGTGCCAATGTTATGCTTCTGGAACCATACAGTCCAATATTGCAGCCAGCAGCCCCGTGGCAAATGTTCAGTAGCCGCCTGTACTGGACAATACAGCTACAGATCACTTTCTTCACTGCAGAAGGTTCTACTAGACAACACTGTTTTAGAAATCAATTAAAAGACTTCCCCAAACACACATTACCTCATCTCTCTTCTTCCCTTGTTCTGATTTTATTTTACTGTTTCTTAATAGCTGTCTTCCAGTCCTCAAGTATGTTAGTCTGTGAGAAAAACTGCCTTAGATCAAGCACAGCTTTCCTTCGTTTCTCTGAAAAAGCTAAGAAAACAGGTCTGCTCTTTTCCCTTTCATGTGCCATACACACAATACAAAACACATCATAAAATGAAAAATTCAGATGAGACTCCTAGCCTCCCCCAGTGTGCAGACATGCTGACCAGGAGAACCCTATCCTCAGAGCTCTGCCTCCAGTGCACAGCAGCACTGCAGACACTGTGGACACCGTGGATGGGACAGTTCTCTCCTGTGTGCTGGAGGATGCTAAGAGCATCCCTGGCCTCTCTGGGTGCTAGCAGTATCTGTTCCCCAGGTGTGACAACCAAAAATACGTGACATCACCAGGTAGTCATTCTTTAGCGGGGACAAAATCTCCTTCCTCATCTCATTAACAAACTACACTTCTAACCCTATCTCCTTCATCATAATTCCTCCTCTCCCCCTCTATTCTTCCCTAGTCTGCTAAAACAGAAAAGAAAAGGATTTTTTTCCTAAGCAAATAAGGTTAATAAGCAAAAATGAAAATCAGACTTCAAAATTTGCATCTCTTCTTTCATGCAAAAATGTGTGGATAAATTAAGCAGAGTCTGCTTATTTCCCCACTTTGGCCCCACTGTAAGATGAAGAAAAACAAGCATCAAAAAACTAGTTTCTCATTATAAGGAAAAGAAGAGTTATGATCCACAAGAGATCATGGTTTTGGTCTGAAGTTTATTCATTTGGGGATCCCTCCTTAAGAAAATACAAAATTACAAATATTGGAGAGAAATGTGAATAACTAGAAGGAAAAATCAAAATCCATTATAATATTTTTTAAAAGATTTTATTATTTTTCAGAGGGAGGGGAAGGGAGAGAGGAAGAGAGGGAGAGAAACATCAATGTATGGTTGCCTTTCACCTACCTCCAGCTATGGACCTTGCTTGCAATCTAGTTAGGTAGCCCTGACTGGGAATTGAACCAGTGACCTTTGGGTTTGCAGGCCGGCACCTTATCCACTGTGCCACCAGCCAGGACCATTATAACATTTTTTAAATGGACAAATATGCACACCTCCTCAGGTGACCCAGTGAGTACACCTATGTATGATGCCCTATCCTGGAATTCAGGAGCACCTGGGACCGGCTTCTAACCAACAGAATATAGCAATGGGCACGAACCAGATCAGCCCATGATCGCGTTTCCTTATGTAGGAATCAATCTTAGCTAACCAGACAAGCATTCCTCCTGGCCTTGAAGAAACATGTGCCCAGGGTATGAATACCTATGGAGAGGGACTGGTAGCAGGGATTTCTCAAAGCTGTGGACCTCCAACCTGCACTGTCTAGCTACTGGGGTGGCTGGACAAGGAACCAAGCCACAACTGAGCTCACACAGCTGACGCCATGCTACACACAATTAAGCTGTGCCAGATTCCTGACCCCTAGAAACTATGGATAACAAATATGGCTCTTTTTAAGCTGCTGAATTTGCAGTAATTTGTTATACAGCAATAGAAAACTAATACAAATAGCACATCACAAAAATCTAACAAAATAATAAAATTTTTGTTAATTAAATGCCTTGCATACCTCTAGAACACCTATTTTTTATTTTATTGTGTTTTTTTGCCATATATTCTTTGATTATCTTATCCTAAGCCAATGATTTTGAAATATTTCCTATAGAGAATTTTAAAAATAACTTATTCTTTCCAATAGCCTAGTTGATCCAAATTTCTTTTTTACTGATAGCTTAGAAAGGTTTCTTCAGCTTCACAACTACTTGACATTTTTAGCAATGAAACATTTAGGACTACTATCAACATAAGATACCTCTATTGAGCTTTCCTTTAAGAAGTTTCCAGACCAGTTTCTTGCTCCTCATGTTTCAATCCCTGTTTCTCTCCCACAGCCCACTCATTCAGTGTCAGGTGTTATAGGACACGTCCATGCCACACACACTCCTAGAGCTGCACCTCATGTCACAGTGCCACGTGAGCCAGCACAGTGGGTGGTAAGAATTTTCCTGGAAGCCATTCCTACTCTGGGATGGCTGGTAGTAGCAACCATGGGCCAAAGGGACTCCAAACCTTATATAGACCACTAATCCCCAACTAAGCATATCCTTCATTCAGCTATCCTCAGCTAAATCCCCCCATAGCCACTCCAGCACCACCAATGTAAGAGGAAGCTGGACAGATGGAACGTCTAGAGAAAACGGATAATGATCTTAACCAACTGTGGTTCTGACGGCTCCCTTTCCCAAATTTTGTAAAATACATGCCATGTGACATGTGATTTGAGTGAGAGAGGTTCCGATAGTTAAGCTCTAATCTGAATACTCTGCCTGTAGTATCAGCAACGAGCATCAAGCTGGGGCATCCACTGCCACAGGGATCAAGACGGTGCTGTCTCATCAGTTTCATTACCCACATCAAGGGACAGAAGTTGGGGGCAGGGCAGTGCGAGCTTTACCTTGCTTCAAGGAGAACCTGATGTCTAGTGCTTGAGAAAAAATGAAATCTTATGACAACTTAGCTGTCCCTTTCAACAGCTCCTAAAATTAATTGGCTGTTACAAAGGTAAGTATCGGCCCTTCTTCAGCAATACCTGTACAAAGGTCCCCCTCCCCTCTCTTGCTCCTGTCAGAAAGACAGCTAAAAGTTTAACAATGGAAATAATGCAAGCAGGGGTCCCTTCCATCCTTGCCAGAGTTGAAATTACTTAACCAAAAATCAGCTATCCAGATCATATGCTGGTTAGACCCCTTATAAAGCTATTCAGAAAGTGCCTGCACACGAGTCTGCCCCATGATCCTCTGGGCAAATGGGGGAACAGACATACACACCCTGCGGGAGCTGACGCTACCACAATAGACAGGAGGACAAAGGCGACCTGTGCCCACATGGCTTACCTCATCGTACATGAACTGAAGCGTCAGGGCTGACTTGCCAACCCCTCCACTGCCAACCATGATCACTTTGTGCAAGGCCAAAGAGCTCTGGCTCTTACTCTTGTTTACAGCCATCCTGCTGGTTTTCCGAGGCTACGACACACGGACAGAAGATCCAGTTGAAGAGCTGACAATGAGAAACACAGAAACTTAGAGGCAGTTTGGTGTGCACCCAACCAAAATTTATCCACTCCAAAAAAGCCTAATCCAGATGTTCCAATAGAGTAATTCTCAGCTCCTGGCAGAGATGAAGCCCACGGGCAACCCTAGAAGTCACTCACCACAGCAGAGCCAGAGCAACAAGTCAAGAGAGACGAAATGGGGATGGGACTGCGTCACAGGGAGGGTGGAGAGACCACTTGCCATTAAAGGTCAATGCATCCTCAGCGCTGCTTCACTGAGGTGCAGTGACTCCACACCCCAGTGCCCACCCTGCCCCCAAGTCATCTGGAGCCACAGAGATCACCCGGACCTGAGGACCTCAGTCTCTGTAGCCTCACTCCAGCCCTCCCCATCCCAGCACACAGCCCCACATAGCCCGCAGAGACTGCAGACTCAGATGTCACCTGAAAAAGGTAAGTGCATGTATTATTTTATAGTAAGTATCCCTTCATGACATATGATACGGTTAAAAGAACTAAATTATTGGGGGGAAGAGGAAGGGGGGAGGAAGAGGCAAGGAAGGGGAGCAGCTTAGACAAGAACCTAGTATAAAGGAACCATGGACATGGACAACAGGTGGGATTGACTTTGGGGGGAATGGGTGGGTGGGGAGGGGGACAGAGGGGAGCAAAAAGGGGATGGATGTAATACAACAACAATAAAATTTAAAAAAAGAAAAAAAAGAACTAAATTATTTACTTTAAGTACATTTAAAATGATGAACTAAAATAAGTTCAACTTTTCTAAAAATAATAACCCCATTAGTCAAAAATCAGTTTAACCTGACCAGAGTGAGATGAAATGAGTAGAGTACCCGTAGAACGGTGGGAAGATAAGGTAGTCTGAATAAGTAAATTTAACAGATACTACTTGGAACTTATTCTGACCCGCATAACAATTTTTATTTTAATAATTTGTATGGGAAAATCTCTCTATTTTTCACACATACCACAGAGGAAGGAAAAGACACATGGGCCCAAGTCTGGCTTTGCCATTGGTAAACTGTATGGCCTAGAACTAATCATTTAATTTCTCCAGTTTTCTTATCTGCAAAAACTAGTAAAACACCACCTACCTTGCAGGACTTTTCTGAGTATCAAAATGAGATTACATGTGAATGACCTTAATACACCGGGCTTAGTACATAATGTAGTAAGAAATAAAGATTTGTTTTCTTCTGACAAAGTAACTGAAAATACCCCATTAGAAAAATAAATACACATAACACACACACAAACGCAAATCATTGGATAACATAAAAACAACATTTCTAAAACAGCGGTTCCCATCTCTGGGTGCACAGTGGAATCAGGCAGGGAGCTCTCACAACGCCGGGACACCAGAGATTCAGATGGCGCTGGTCTGGGACGCAGCCCAGGCTGCAGAGCTTCCCAGGTGATTGTGCTGCTTTAGACGAGGCCTCCAAGGTCAGAACGTCTTACTTGCACAGCCCAGCTTAAATGAGTAAGAAAACCTCATGCTTGGCAGGAAAAAACAGCAGTAAGAGCTGACATTTCTGCAGCCCTGGACAGCTGCTTTTGTTGGTAATAGGATTTAATAAACACACAGGGCTAGTAGACCAGCCCTGTGCCAGGTGGAACTTAGAACTGAGAGATGTTCTGAATTGAGACTTGGGGACTAAGGCTCTTGAAGGACCACACCTTCAAGGGCAGAATGGACCAGAAAAACGCCATCCACCAATAGGGAAGGATGACAAGGAAGCTTGAGCCCTGGCTGCAGGGAAGTATATTCTGAAGATCTGGAAAAACCCTTCCAAAGCCAAGAAATTCACGCAGAAAAGTAAGCATCCCAGGCTGGTGACAGTGCCTGGAACCTGAGGCAGAAGGCTGAACATAGCCTCTCTGAGGGGACAACATGCCGTGAAGGCAGCCTGGGAAAGTCATGGCTAAAGGCCACAAATAGGAGCTCACCAAACCTATGACATCTAAGAAAATGACACACAGAGTCCGCAAACTTAACAAGTAGGACTTCTCAGACAGCTCGTAAAAGAAATATTAGCTGATCATTTTTAACAAAGACAAAATCAAAGTGTGAGAAAAAGCACATTTTCAAAAGACCAGGAGTTGAACAAGAAGCACTCTGAACGTCTAAAATGTTTTTAAGTACAGGGTGCATGCGATAAATTGGCAATAACGTTGCATGTCATTTCACATGCTTATTAATTTTGAAAAACTATGTTTCTAAGGTTATGATTTAACATCATTGTTTCAGATATAAAGTACTCAATTCTGACAGCAACCATCATGTTGAAGGAATACGATGTTAGAGCAACCATAATTTCTGGACGACATGCAGGGCCAACTGCTAAGGAAATTGTGGACTTCAATAACATCCCTTTACATACAGTTGACAAGTGAAAAAGGTGTATGATGCTGATCCTGTTGTTACCACACCAAGAAGGAAAATGCATAAGGCAAGCAAGGATCACGCGAATACAGATACTGTACACAGAATCCAGGAGATTGTCAAAGAAGATCCAGGAAAGCCGATGCCCTCCTTAGCAAGAGAACTGCAGATGTTGGATGCAACGGTTCGCAAGATTATTGCTGAAGGTATCAGATACAGATTGCATGTTCTTAGAAGAGGCCAGTTTATGACACAGCAAAGGAAAGGTGCTTTGAAAAAGCAAGGAAACTGCTAGCAAAATTGAACAAGCCCAAAGGAAAAAACCCTCTGATTTTCTTCTCTGATGAAAAGAATTCTCAGCAGGACCAAATAGTCAACAGAAGAAACAACAGGTGGCTCTGTGAGAATCTTAATGAAGTCCCAATTGTCATGAAAATAAAATTTCCTGCTATTGTGATGGTGTTAGGTGTTGTCAGCAATGAAGGAGATACCATGACCCAGCATTTGTTTCCACAAGGCTTGAAGGTGACTGCTGATGTTTATCTTGACTTGTTGAGAAAAGTAGTTGTACTGTGGATGAAGCAAGTTGCAAATGGTCATTTTAGCTTCCAACAAGGTGGCGCGCCAGCACATAACGCCAAAAAGGTGCAAGAATTTCTGAGTGTCAAATGTTCCTGAATTCTGGTCAAAGGATATCTGACCGCCTAGCTTACCAGATGCAAATCCTTTAGACTATTGCGTGTGCAACATTTGTGAGGGAGAAGTTAATAAATAACCTCATTCTAATAAAAAGGCTGTTAAAACTAAGATTGAAAATATGCTGTCCATGGATAAAGAAAAGTTCATTAAAGCGTGCTCAAGATACGCAAGTCGAATCAAGTTCGTCATTGCAGCAAATGGAGACTTTTTTGAACAATTAAAAAATGGCTATATTTATGTATTACATATAAGAATAAACTTACTTCAAAATATTACACTTTTGTGGTATGTTATTTTATTAAAATTTTGTCACTATCGTGTGCACCCTGTTTTTAAAGTGAAAAGTAATAAAAAATATAGAAGAGGAAAAACAAACCCATCTTAAGTCATTGGCAGAGACTCCAAAATTAGACTGACAAAAGCCAGATTAATGAGAAAATAAACAGAAGTGAAAAAAACAAACAAACAGAAGCTTATTAACGTTTACCTTACACACAAAGAAGAGACTGGCAGTGATGAGCAATCCAAGCAGGTGGTTAGAACCTGGGCTTACAAAGCCCTGGAACAAAAGAACCCTTAAATTTTGCAGAGAAGTGACAACACAGGAAGAGAGCTTGTGCTTGTGGGGGCGGCAAACTGTGGGAAGGTAAATATATGGGGAAACTAATAGAAGGGGGAGTAAGCGTTGTTATGTAGATTCCTCTGGTGCCTTCTCTGTGCTCATTAGAGTCTAGAGTTGTCTCTGGTCAAGAATCTTCTCTTCCTGTAGACAGAGAAGACACAAAGAGTTTTTCTTTGTGTCGATTACTTTCTCAACTGCCTTTAGCTCAAAATAATCCTTAAGCCAAAGTGGCAGATTTTAGGGTATTATTTACAAAATACACAAAACTATCTTTCAGGGTTCAGTCTTCAATAAAAAGGTTTACTTATGTTCACTCTGCTGTTTAATAAGAGATAAAATATGTGAAAACATACAAAGCTACTTAAATATGATCTGAAATTAGTTTTAAATATAGAAATATATAGAAATATAGAAAATACTGGCAGGAAATACACTGGTAAGAGTGAATATTTGGTGGCAGGATCATAGGTGACATTTCTTTTTTAAGGATCATTATTATCACTGCTGGAATGAGTGGAGAGGAAGTCTGCTTGTCCTTCCCCCTTTTACTGGACCATCCATTTATTCACCTATACAGGCCTTCTTTCCACTCTCTGCTTTCTTTTTTTACGATTTTATTTATTATTTCCAGAGAAAGAGGAAGGGAGAGAGGCAGAGAGCGAGAGAAACTTCAATGTATGTTTGCCTTTCACCTGCCTCCTGCCATGGACCTGGTTTGCAACCTGGTTACGTGCCCTGGCTGGGAATAGAACCAGTGACCTTTGGTTTCATAGACTTGCACCTATCCACTGTGCCACCAGCCAAGGCCTTTTTTTTTTTTTTTGAATCCGCTTTCTAATTATGTGCTTTTTAATAAGTGTGCCAAACAATTAACTAGGTAATTAAGCACATTTGAGTTTTGACTAAAATAGAGTATATGGGGTAAAGAACAGGCCTCCCTAAAAGGCTTCAGTGTACGAAGTGAAACTGCTTCTGGCCTAGTTTCTGGTCCACAACTATTTCCCATGGAGCTGACTCTGGGGAATGAGGTTGGCACCTCCAAACCATTAAGCTGTCATACAATTTCTCTGAAGCAATCCTTCTGCTATTAATTATTATAGCTGTATTAAAAAATAATTTTCTAGGTTGAGGAGTCTTTTACAAATACATGTGATTCTGAGCTGTTAATTTTCAAAAACACAAAATCAATTTTTTAAAAAGAAACTATAAACAAACTAAAGACTATTCAACAAATTCACAGACATTTGCCAAAAACTGAAGTAACCATGGTGGCTATTTCCAATCCACATAACTGCTTCACTGAATGTGACATGACGAGGAGTAAGACAAGAAACAGGCAGAAGCGCCCGGCAAGCACCTGTCGCTGAAACAACCCTGGAAACTGGAAATGCTTTCCTCCAGACTTCAATCAATCACTGGCGATAACAGACTCCTATCTTGTTTACACTACTGTTCATCTATTTATTGTTGTTTTGTTTTTACTTTATGAAAAGCACTCCAGAAAGTCTTTGTACTCAAGAAACTCAAAGTCTAGTGGTTCAGGCAGGTCAGTAAATGAATATAGTACAGGGTAATAAATCCTATGGCAGAGGCATGCAAAGGGTGCTCTGGGCACACAGAAGAAACATCTAAATCACACTGGAAGGTCAGGGACATTTTAAGGGAGCAACATAAGAACTGCTATTTGACTTGAAAAAGCAAGGAGGAACAATACCAGGAAGAAAAATAATTAATAAGGCTTAGGAAGTTCATGTTGTTGATCTGTGTTTATTATAAATATGCCTAGCCAATATATGTGTTATTAAAAATAATACAAGTATCCTTTCCCCCAACATTGTATTGTGAAAAGTTTCAAACCTTAAGAAAAGTTGGAAGAAGTACACAGTGAATCCATATACCCACCACATGGATGCTACAATTCTCATTTTGCTTCATTTCTTTATCACGCACCCCTCTACTTACACACCAGTTGCCTTATTTTCTAATATATTTCATCTAAGTTATAGACACCAGTACAATTCATTCCTAACTACAGCATATATCTTTTATTTATTTAGCAAATCAATTCTAATTCACCCATTGCCTTCACTAACAATATCAGAACTCTTTCTAAGAAGCTTGAAAACCTGATCTCTTCAATTATCTATTTGGGTATTTGGGCTCTTAGCCAATAACTAAAAAGCACAACACAGACCTGTGACCATAAAACCAAGGCCTGGCATGGCTCATATAGAGTTAGGGAAGTCTTTAATAGGGGGCTAGAGAAACATACCAACAGATACTCTTTAATATGTCCCCACTTACCAACAGAAAACCTTAATGCTGGATTCATTTCTGACCAAAAAACATTTAAATGTTACTCAGGGCCAAGCTGTGGGGCAGTGCCCTTAGAAAACTCAATCTCCTAAGGAAGAACATTTTAATATAATGTCTCACATGCAATGATAAAGATGGCACAAGGCATAATGTAAAGCATAATGGGACTCCGAAAAAGGAGAATCAGGAAAGGCTTCAACACTGAACAGAGCTCCCGAGGCATGGCAGAGAGCACCTGCACAGCAACAAAGACATGGAGCATCACCTTGGGTCGCAGTGCCACAGAATATAAAGCATAAGGTACAGTGGAAAAGTGACTGGGTGATTGAGTCTCAAAAGATATGACATGGTCTTCTACAAATGGGCTGAACACACTGTCTTAAGAAATGTTATTCTAGAGAAAATGAGGGCCTTTGCAAGGTGGGTACTCTAGCCCAACTTCACTATAAGACGTTGGACTGGCTTGGCAGGAAGACAAGAGAATTGGGAAATGCTTTTTTTGTATGTCCTATGACACATTAATATCAGATAAGGCTCTCTATCATTTAGCATTAATTCAAATACCAGAACACATGTTCACTGGAGAAGTAAAATTCTGAAAGCAAATCACAGTATATAAACCCTGCAGAAGAGTGTCAGAAGGAATGGGGTGGTGTGATCCTTGTCTCATAGGCTAATGTAGTCATTAGCCTTTTGTTAAATGTAGCCAGGAGAAAATGAGTTGATAGGTAGAGTCCAAACGCCACCCTGTCTGTATCATAGGGTTGTCATGAAAATCAAAAGTTGAAAATAAAGAGAAAATATCATTGCTTCAGTCCCCCTCATAAAACTCATGTCCTGGGTGATCCAGTACACAAAGGTACATGGGGAACTATTTAACACTACACACATGCAAAAAATTGCATTTAGCACTTTTTCTCCTGATAGTACGATTTAAAGGTAGGTCTTAATAATAACATTGGAGTCTCCCAAAACAGTATCCATGTTTTAATCATTTAAGTAAGTCAAAAAAAGGCTCTGGTTGATGGTACAGCGGGTTAAGGCGCTGGCGTGCAAACCTAAAAGTCACTGGTTCGATTCCCATCCATGGCACATAATCACACTGCAAGCCAGGTCTCCAGCCAGGTCCACAGTTGGATGCAGGTGAAAAAACCATACACTGATGTTTCTGTTTCTCTCCCTCTCTGCCTCTCTCCCTTCCTCTCTAATAAATAAAATCTTTTAAAACTAAATAAAAAAAGGAAAACCATCCTAATTGAAGCACCAAAATAATTTTAAGGTGTCATGATAATTTTAATATGATAAAAAAGAAACATCGAAAATTAGGAATTCATGAATCCATACCTATAATAAATATATACACAAGGGAGAAGGGAGGGCTCTTGCTTACAGTTGAACACCAAAGCAGACCGATGAATGTAGAAGGTGCCTCTGGGTTGAAAATCAACACTTTGCAACTATTAAAGATTAGTTCAGGCAAGAATCATTAATAGTCCGGGCTGGTGTGGCTCAGTGGATTGGTGCTGGCCTTCAAACCCAAAGGTCGCTGGTTTGGTTCCCAGTCACGGCACATAACTAGGTTGCAAGCCAGGTCTCCAGCCAGATCTGTAGCTGGAGGCAGGTGAAAGGCAACCATACATTTGATGTTTCTCTCCCGTCTGGTTTAGTCATTAATAGATGCTACATCTAAAGGGGAAATTTGGATGATAAACAAACTATCTGTATGGTCTTGAATTGTCTCCATAGATCAAAATCTGCACTTTACCAAACAGTGAAGTTTACTGACACTAGTCCAAGTGTAAAGGAAAATCCCAATTATTCACACAATTGTCTGTTACGACCCGGATTAGGAACAATATGATCTAAATTAGGGTCATGAAAGGAACTCCTCCAAAAAAAAGAAAAACAGTACTCCTAATATAAACACAGGAAACAGATGGATCAGATTGTGAATGCTGAATAATGAAAATGTAAAGCTGTCTATTCAGTAGAAATTCTTTTCATTCATATTGAAAATCAACTTGACTGGTATGGTTCAGTGGGTTGGGCATTGCGCACCTGCAAACCAACAAGTCCCAGGTTCTATTCCTGTTCAGGGCACATTCCTGGGTTGCAAGAAACATCATCTTTCATAGATGTTTCTCTCACACCTCAATGTTTTGCTCCCTCTTTCTCCCTCCCTTCCCCTCTCTCTAAAAATATTTTTTCATCTATTTCTTTACATATAACACCAAATATGAAACCACTGTAACAAAACAAACCAAGGGGCTGTGTAAATTAGTGCGCCAGTGTATGTAAGAATGAGAATTGACAGCACCTCGTTTCATGAATTGAATCCCTACATCACTGCCACCTTAATGACAACACTAACTTGTGGTTATGCCTCACATGCACTTATTCATGTGTCCCCAGGGCCTACAATTCTGACCTACCGTGTATCAGATACCTAGAAATGCCCAGAGAATAAAAGAATGAATGAATAATGAGGGAAGAGTTTTAAATAAAAATGAAGACATCTATTAAACAACATCCCATAATATATACTACACATTTCTCATCAAAGTTTCATTAAGGAAATAAGTGTTCTATTGTGAACATTGATTCTAGAAGGTAAGCCATTAAAGTAGAAGCCCTCCCCAAAGGTTCTTTTTGCCGTTCAACAATAAATGCTTGTTAGCTACAAAATTAAAAATTATAAATACACACATGTACATGTGCATATACACACCCAAGAGCCAATTTGAAGAAACTGGTCAAAGATGGACAATGAAAGTTTTATAAAGATAATAACTTCAATAACTTGAAATGTATCAAATTTGTTCACAATGATAGAAAAAAAGAACCTTATTGGTCACTTTGAGGTCTAGTAAGACAACTTATTTTTAAAATTGGTAAATAAAGGGAGAGAATTCAAAATGTATCTTGCTTCTCTTATAGAAGCAAACTACCCTTCACAAAATATTCTAACAAATCAAGGAATAAGAAACTGGGCTATCACCATTCTGCAACTCCTCATGAATTAAGAAACCTAGGCACTAAGCATCAGGAGCTGCAGCTAACATTACAAAAAGAGAGAAAACCTGACATTATAAGCATCTGTTTTTTTAAGTATTTTATTGATTTATTTATTTTTAGAGAAAGGAGACGGGAGAGAGAACGAGAAACATCTATGTGCGAGAGTTGTGTCAATCTCCCAACCACGGCCCCAACCAGGGACCTGGCCCAAGATCCAGGCACATGATCTGACAGAGAATAGAACTGGCAGGACAATGCCCAACTCACTAAGCCACACCTGTAAAGACCATAGAGATTCTTTTAAAAAAGACAAAACCGCCTGGAAGAACCATGGACATGGACAACAAGTAGGACTGACTTTGTGGGGGACTGGGTGTGTGAGGAAGGGGGCAGAGGGGAGGAAAAAGGGGATGGATGTAATACAACAACAACAAAATTAAATTTAAAAAAAATAGATAACCATCAATGGTGTAGCCTTCACCCTCCCCATGAAGAAAGCTTTTAAATCTAATTTCCAAGGTACAAGAAACAGAGGAGTATCTTGAACAAGATCACACAGACACCCCATCAACAATATATAAACTTTAGGACATTCTATAAATAAGCCATCCGGTTTCTTCAACAAATACATTTCAAGAAAAAAGAGAGACAAGGAAGGATCCTGAAAATTATGAGACCTAAGAGACATATCAACTGATTGAAACATATTGACCTTATTTGGATCCTAATTTGAATACACACACACATAAGAAAACTGGGGAAATCTGAACATGACTGGATTACATAATATTAAGGAGTTATTGTGTAAGAAATGAGGTTAATGATATATAGGATTTGCCCCAAAGTTATCAAGGAGATAGAGAATAGAGATATAAATTAAGTAAGATTAGCCATAAATTGATCATTGCTGAAGCTGACTGATGGATACAAGATAGTTCATTATACTATTCTCTTCACTTTTGTACATGTTTGAAAATTTCTACACTAAAAAAAGTTATAAAAAATAATGAAGACAGCCCTGGCTGGTGTGGCTCAGTGGAAACCCTGAGAAAGAAAAGGTCACAGGTTTGATTCCCAGTGCGGTTCAATTGGTTGGGCATCGTCCCGCAAACCAAAGGTTGCCAGTTCAATTCCCTGTCGGGCATGTGCCTGGGGTTGCAGGTTTGGTTCCCAGGCATCTGGCAGGCAACTGAAGGATGGACGTTTCCCTCACATCAGTATTTCTCTCCCTCTCATTCTCCCTCCCTTCCCATCTCTCTAAAATTAAATGAAATCTTTAAAAATAAAGTCTTCAGAAGTAGGGAGCCCTAAATAAATGAGAAAAAAAAGTTTTTAAAAAATTGTTTGCCTTAGAAAAAAGGAATTTTACCAAAAACAGGACAAAATAATGAAGATTGAAATGGTATGTTCACTTCAACTAATGAAATAAATTTAAAGAAGTCATTCTGATTTGAAAATGCATTCTTGGATTTTCAATACTTAGAACAGTAGAGAAACTCTGGAAACCTGAAAACAAGTTTAAAAATTTTTTTATTAAATTCTATTAATACCTAAATTTTAATTTTTACTAAATTAGGTTTGGAAGATGGTTAGTACATTCGTAGCAACTTTTTAGAGTCCCAGATTACATCATCCATAAAAATGAACAAACCTTGTTCCACTGTTAAGTTCTGTAGGGAATAAGGAGAAAGGTGACTCTCAAACTGGGCTATACCACTTTAGGGAATGACAAGCAAGCTGAGTCAGACTAAACAAATCTGGAAGTCTCTGAGTTAACACGGTTAACAAAGTGAGAACATGACTGAACATCACGGATACCTCCTGAGAACAAAAGAAAAGAGGGATGCCACATTTACGCCAAAGTTGCCCGTGCTAGCCAATTATCTCTTTAGACTTGATCACGCCAAATTGTGACTCCCAAGTACTCAGTCAGTGAGGAAACGGGGGAGGGACTGCTCGCATCAGGGACAAATTCATCCACTGCTCCCACTGCGGTGTGCCTGCTCACCAGACACCAGCAGGCGCCCACTCTTGTAAGAACGCAAATAAACACCTCGCTTTTACTATACTCCTGGCCTCACTGTCCATTTGCTTTATGGACTGGGTGAACATAATTCTCACAGTTTCAACTGAAATGCTTATTATTTCTGATGTATACAACTCATAGGACTTACTACTTTAGTTTTCTGAGGATGGTCACCAATCTTTACATTAAGGGAAAAAATATGAATTCCCCATTTTCTTTTAACAAAACCTAAAAGTTCAATTCAGGACAATTTTTTAAAAAGATTTGCTTAAACACTCCAAATCTTCCATTTCATGTGACAGAAGAAGGTATCTATGGTAAAATTCCATATCTGCAGATAAGATGCTGTCAAACCATACTTCTGTTGCCTCTATAAAAGACCAGGTGTATACTTTCATATACTTTTTTTTCCTTCTTTTTGGCTGTAAATCGCTAAAGCTTCTCTAAAGTCCTCCCAACTCTCCTCCAAAATAAAAAAGCAGAGGACCACTAAGGTATAGCACGTTAAGAATCACAGGTAATTTGGGTAAAAGTATATCTGGTAAAAATGAGATTTAAAACAGCCTTCACTAGCTCCAGAAGATCACAAGACCTTCACCCACTATCCTTTATAAGACTATAAAGGTTCCAAAGTCTAAAAGGGGGAATTGTAACAGAGTGGGGAAGAAGCACCTGAAGTCCCCATAGCTCAAGGTTTTGGGGATGGCTGAAGGAGATAATACAGCTTTTAAGGTACTTTGCATATCTATGGCAAGCTGATAGCTATATAATAGCTGTGCTGCAGCCCAGGACAAAAGACCAGATGATAGGCTTAACATACTTTTCATAATCATGACAAGGTGATACCAAGCCTTTCCTGAAGGGAAGCTATGCTACCCCCAGGTAAAAGGACAGATGATAAGCTTAAAATACTTTTCATAATACATGATGCTGGTCAGCATTTAAAATTAGCAAGAGCCATGAGGATGTGGACAGAAGCCATGCAGTCTTAAAGGGGGAGACAGGACTTGGCTAGGTCTGGTATTAAGGAGGAAAGCCACAGGGTGTGGAGAGTCCGCCACAAGATCTAGAACAGGAAAGAGGAGACTTACTAGGAAACCCACCTGGAGAACACGGTGGCATGGCTGATGAGGCCGAAATTGCAGGGACCTGCCTAACCAAGCAAGGATCAGTGGGAAACGCCTGGAATGCTGAACTCTGACCAGGAATATGGAGCCGTAGCCTTCTGCTTTTCTGAGAGATATACCTCTGACTGGCGTGTTCTGCAGCTGGCCTGGTTTGGCAGGGGGAGGCAGTACTAAGTGTTTTGGGGTGTTGTAAAAGGAGAGGAACATAACAGTAGAAACCTGCCGTTATTCTGAATCCGTAAAATTTTTAACTTTTCCACCAAAAAATAAATACGCAAATAAAAATAGACTTCACTAAATAGCATGCAATTTTTTCCAAATATTCAATTTAAGATACCATCTGCCTAGTATCCCTTTTCTAGAATCTGCTCACTTCCAACACCTTCATAGTTATTACAGAAGGAGAGGGGTGAGGGAGATAAGCCACATGAGAATAGGAGAAACTGGTCCCAATTAGGGCATGGACCCGAAGCACAGTACACGTATGGGTGTGTGTACCAGAATGAGTGGGCTGTGTCCATGATGGTTCCAGCTGGGAGAGGGAGCCCCGGGCAGGAATAAGACAGTAGTAGAGGTACTGTGGCCCTTTAGACTGTGCACTGGCCCTCAGCACCACCTGTTGCCTGGGATTTACAAATGGCAGATTTCTGATTTCCTAAGAGACTCCAGGAATTTGGATTTTTATGTGAAACCTCCCCTTTTAAAAGTTAGTAGCTGGCTCTGGCTGGTAGCATAGTGGACAAGGGGCAGGCCTGCGAACCCAAAGGTCGCTGGTTCAATTCCCAACCAGGGCACATAACCAGGTTGCAAGCCAGGTCTCCAGCCAGGTCCTTAGCTGGAGGCAGGTGAAAGGCAACCATACATAGATGTCTCTCTCCCTCTCTCCCTTTCTCTCTCTCTGGAAATAATAAATAAAATCTTAAAAAAAAAAAACGTTAGTAGCTAAATCAATTTTTAAAAGCACAGTGAGCAAGCAAAGCATGCTACAGGCCACTCATTTTTACAAGCTGGCAGCTATGTTATTTCCCACGCAGTAAAAGCTGATCTACAGTAAGTGAGACAGAATCAGTACATGAAGACAAACAATGCAACCGACTTGGCAGCATTCAGATTGTTAGTTCCAGCTGCTCCAGGGTTCCAGCTACCTCTTCGGTCCCTTACTTAGCAAGTTTTTTAATCTCTCCTCCAAGTACATGACATTCACTAGTATCCTCCCAATAAATACCCCTTTGTGGTTTGAGAGTTCATTTACCTCATGTTTCAAACATTTCCCAGCAGGGGACCTCCAATGGACTGTCCTTAAGCTTTAAAAGTATATATATAATTCAAGTCCAGGGAATCAGACCCAGGCAGGATCATGGGAAAAATATGACACAAAAAATACTTCCTTCTGAATGAATAAAGCCTGAATTCTACATATAGCCAACTCCAGCTGGAGGTGTTTTCAGAGAATTCAAATATTCTGCACCCTTGTTTGGTTAGGACTCTTGTCCATAATGAAAGAAACCAACCCCACTGGAAAGTAGCGTAAGCAAAAAATACATATATATTTATTGGCTCAAATTACCACAGATCTAGCAATATGCTTATTTCAGGGGCTCAAATGATGTCTCCAGAACCCTATTTTCTTTTCCTAGTTCCTTTCTTTTTCTGTTTTTCACTTATTTCTTCCACTACAATTAAATCTCCATGAGGGTGGATACCAGGTCCACTTTTTCCCCTCCTATTGGAATATTTCCCTTCATAATCATATAAATCATGTTGCAACCTAAATAACAAGAATTTTACCCAAACTATGGTCATCATAAACTCTAATATACAGTGTAAATTTAACATTTGGATTCATCCATATCTTATTTCCATTACTTATGGTCAAAAGCATAAAAAGTTAAGTCATTATACTATTTCAAAAGCAAAGTTTGGCAAGTGGGTAGTATTAATTTTTAAATCTTTGAAAATTTGTCACTAAAGAATTTTAGTATCTTAAGATTAAATTTACTATGAAGTTACCATTATTAGTTATGACACAGGCCCTTAAAAGAGAGATTACCAGGGCCCTGGCTGGTGGCACAGTAGATAAGGTGCCGGCCTGAGAACCCAAAGGTCCCTGGTTCTATTCCCAGCCAGGGCAACATAACTAGGTCGCAAGCCAGGTCTCCAGCCAGGTTTGTAACTGGAGGCAGGTGAAAGGTAACCATACATTGATGTTACTCTCCCCTTCTGCCTCTCTCCCTTCCCCTCTCTCTGAAAAATAATAAATAAAATCTTTAAAAAAAAAAATTACCAAACCATCAAGTAAAGTAAATTTACTTATTAAACATGTCTCAGAGTAAACAAAAACCTGTAGCCTTAATGGTTTGGTATTTAAATACAGTATGCAAAGACCCTATAGCAACCCAGTATTTATAAGAATCTATCATTTTACCCACTGATTTAAATAAGCACTTCTGATCATCTGATTGCTATTCAGTGGACAGTGATTTCTAACTGACCCTTGCAATGGACAGCAGAACCTGCATGGCTAAGTGACAGAACTACATAAGAGTGACTTGGAGTCCCTCAGCTCCAGGACCTGCTGGTCACCCAAAGAAAAATTTCTATCCGTTGGCTAACAATCTAAAACAGACACAGATGAGTAAGGCTGCTGCTGGATCTCTGTTAAATCTTTCCATTCAATGAAGGCACTTAGCCTTGACTGCCCTATTTGATAAATTTGTGTATTTTTATTGTTTTTCATTAATTGCGGCATTCCAGCAGTGTGAATCCTGACAAGATAACAGTTAGTTCTCAGTTCTCCTGCATACTCAGCCTTTCCTACTTATACTATCTTAAAGGAAGAAACTCATCTATTTTTCCCTCCTCCATGCAGCCACTATTGTCATTAGCATCAGGAAATGGAATATTTTTATATTCTCATACATGTATGACTCCATTTCCATGCCTGTAAAAATAAGGAAGTTGAATGAAATGATCTAGGTTCCTTTCCATTTTTTTTTTTTTTTTCTGAAATGAAATCTGCAAAACAGCTTAACTTAGTGACCCTGTGTGCCTAAGCAAGCTTGTTTTAGATATTTCTGTTTTCTAAGGGACTGACTTCTCTTTATCTGTTCTCCTGCCAAAAGAAAAGGAAAAAAACAAATTAACAAACTAAGTTAACTAAAACAAAAACCAGAATGTTCTGAAATCGGTAATATTAAGCACCCTGCTTCTGGTTTGTACCTCTATTCTTATGTTATCCTTCTGCCAGGATCGCCTTCCTCCTGATGAAGCATTACCTGTACTTTCACACTCAGCCTAAATGTTTCCCCCACCACCTTCCTAATTTCCCCCAGCGCAGCTGACTCTCCCAGTCTAAGTGGGCCCCACATCTGCCAGTGCAGCCTACTGCTGCACTAAGGTGAACCACTCATCTCCTGAATAAGTGAGATCTGTCTCTCCCACCACACTGAGAGGTGCCCATTCATCTTGTGTACCCAGTGTGCCTGGTATTAAAGAGATGCTCAGTACATGGTGAATTAAAAAAATAAGTTCTTGCCCTGGCTGGTAGCACAGTGGATAAGGCGCCAGCCTGCAAACCCAAAGGTCGAAGGTTCGATTCCCCAGCCAGGGCACATAACAAGGTTGCAAACCAGGTCTCCAGTCAGGTCTGTGGCTGGAGGCAGGTGAAAAGCAACCATACATTGATGTCTGTCTCCCTCTCTGCCTCTCTCCCTTCCCCTCTTTCTAAAAATAATGAAATAAAATCTTGAAAAAAAAAATCTTACCTTTAAAAAAAATAAAATAAAAAACAATAAGTTCTCTATCTGGGTTGTGAGGCCTCAAAAGGACAAGTTATAACTGGTAAATTTTGAAAAGTCAACTTACGACTTTCATGAACAACAAAGCAACAATGTGGAAAGTAATTTGCTAGCTCTTGATTTTTTTTCAATTTGATTACATTGTATTTTTTCCATTATTATTTACCTCCCCATATCCTCTTGCACTTCCATCCACCCTCCTCCTATCCCCCACAATCACCACATTATTGCCCATATCCATGCTGATTTTTTTTTTCTTAATGTATAGTTTTTCTGAAATGAAGTCCTCTCCCAGCATGCCTCACCCTCCACGGATCTGGGGATTTCACTGGACCTAGAGGGTCCTACCAATTTATATTACACAAACTCCAACCCCTTCTGCCTGCAAAAGCAACCTCGGGGACATTAGAGTTACTTCATCTCTCAATAGCTAATGGGCCAGGTTTAAAACTAGCATACATGTCCCTGTTCTGAAAAATGCGGCTATGGACATGGTTGTACAAATATATATTCAAGCCCCTGTTTTCTGGGATTTTTTGGTATATAATAACTGCTTTCCATTGCACATTTCCTCCCAGGGTTTTATTTTAGAACTTGTGCTCTACTTGCCTGTGCATTTGTCACAACAGTTGAAATGTGGAAGCAACCCAAGTGTCCATTATTGGATGAATGGAAAACAAAATGTGGTACATCCATATGATAGATATTATTCAGTCTAAAAAGGAATAAAATTTTGACACATGCTACAACATGAACGAAACTTGAGGACATTACACTAAGTGAAATAAGCCAAACACAAAGGACAAATACTGTATGATTCCACCCATATGTGGTACTTGGAATAGTTAATCCACAGAGATGGAAAGGTGGAAAGTAGAATGGTGGGGGCCAAGGTCTAGGACAGAGGGGAGAATGGGCACAGGGTTTCAGGGTGACATGTTAAGAAATGCTTTGGAGATGGGTAAGGATTGTATAACAATGTGAATGACTAGCTGAACACTTATAAATGGTTAAAATGGTAAATTTTATATTATGTATATTATAATACAATTTTTAATTGTCTCCTGAAGACATAGTTGAAAGGACAAAGCTGGTGCCATTGGCTATCATGGCACCATTTGCTGAGCAGGCCTATGACCTTGTTAAACATGACTGCCATTTCACTCATCTGGGCTTGTTCCCAGGACTGGAACTTACTGGAAAGCAAGAAGAGAATGTGACTAATTCGTTCCCTACAGCCATAGGCATAAGGTAACACTGGAACAAACTACAACCTTGCATCAGGGGCCACACTACAGCAACCCCACTCACCCTTTTAAAATCCAATTATAACCCAATAAAAGCTCAAAGCCCCCACCCCTCCATGCTGGTGTATCTTTCGGCATAATACCCCTCCCCTTTCTGGAAGAGTGAATAAAAACTTTACTCTATAAATCTTCTTCTCTTTGTGAATTCTTTCATAGCCTGCTTCACCGACCACCCTAATAACTTGAAGTCTGGAGTCTACCATTAGGAAACTAACGGCCTTGGTTAAGTTGCTTTTCTTAGCTTCAGTCTGATCTATAAAATACACATATATCTATATCATCAGGGTTAGTATGAAGATTAAATAGGGAAACACCTATCATAATTCTTGGCTCTGAGTAAGCACTTAACTATTTTTTGAATATTACTCTGACATTTTAAAAAGCCTCGAGAAAGAAATTGGAGCCAAAAAAGAGATAAGGCAAGGGAGGGTTCTTTGCCCTGACAGCTAAAGTAACCACTACCCAGAACACCACACTAGGAAGGAAGAGCTCTGGCTTCTGGCCTCACTCAGCCACTCACTCACTGTATTGACTAGTCACTTCACCCCACTGGGCCACAATTCTCCACCTGAAGAACAATGACAATATTTGCCCTGCCTATCTCACAGAGTAACTGAGAAGGAACAAACAGGAAAGCATGTACTGCTAAAGAACAAACTCAAACAAGTAAACTTGTCAATCTAACTGGCTTTTTTTTTTTTTTCTTTTTTTTTTTGTTATTTTTAGAGAGAGGGGAAGGGAGGGAGGCAGAGAGGAAGAGAGACATCAATGTACGGTTGCCTTTCACCTGCCTCCATAATTGGCTTTAATAAGCATTCCATCTAACAACTAGAAGGGCACATAGAGGAATATACAAAATGGAAGGTTCCACCCAGAAAGAGGGTGCCCAAGAAAGTTAAATGAATGGATATTTCAGGACAAGGTCACCTTCCCCTTAGGGGATGACCTATCTAAAAGCTCCTACTATCTCAAGTCCTCGACCTTCTCCAGAAACCTTCTCCTGCATGCTACCCAACTCTTGCTTGGGGTGTACGGTGAACTTTATCATCGTAAGGAAGTTTGCTCCCCAAAACCGCCAGCCTTGGCTACCATCTTCTAGTTCACTTGCTTAAATACCCACCCACCATAGGATAGAGAGCAAACCAAGGCAAGGAGGAGGAGGGATACATGTCCCATCCATTGACTCAGCAGTCCTTAAAATTCTATGTATCTTTTCCACTATCTGGGAAAGAAAGCCTTTGAAACTGTGCTTTCATCCCAAGGCCTGAAAGGCCAGAAAGGACCCATAGGGCCTAAACAAAGAAGAAAGAAGCCCATCAATACCTTTGGGTATTTATATGCAGCCCCCCACCTGGAAAACTGGCACACCTATTACCTGACTATCAATATGTAACTTCTTCACCCCCATCCCACCAACTCAGTCAGTCCTCAGAACAAAGGACTCATTCTTTTGGGTCTCTCTGGTTACCAGGCGTCAGGCCACCCCTGCCCTTTCCACCCTTGCTCTTGCCCTTCGCCTCCACCTTAGTGAGGTCCATTCTCTTCCCTGAGAATAGATCACCAATAAGCCCCACTTGCATGCTAATATGATGGGGGAACTCAAAGGAAACATTTTAGTTTCAGGTAATAGCTAATAAGCTTAGTAATCAATGCATATAAAAAGCTATTATTTCAGGAACTGAAGGTATGATCTGCTGTGACTCTAGGAGGCCATAAGCAGTTGACCTTTGTGCCTCAGGAGGACTGCAAGCAATTTAAGATGGTATCCGAGCCATTATACTCCAGGGTGAGATGACCACAGCCTGGGACTCTAAGACTACCTACCACCCAGGGCACAAAGACTACCACCCAGGGAACAGATGGAAGAATGCTGCAGCTTTTATCTGATTTTCCCTGAATTCCAAACCCTTTACCTACACTTCTCCTTATAAAAAGGGCCCCTTTATAAGGGAATTTAAGTTGGTCTGTTAAGGTGCAAACCCATAGTCTTTCTAGATTTCTGCCCTCTGAATAAAGCACCATAAAGATTCAATTCCTGACTCTGTTTGTTGGGTCTGGTAGATGACAGGTTGGAAGAACACTGGCTTTACTGGTTTCAAATAGGCTTGGGGATCTGTAATTCTCCATTGCATTGGCGAGAAGAACCAAGTTTCTGGGGGTTTCTCCGTAACAATAATTCTGACTCTTGACACTTGCAAGCACTGACCTCCGTACCTTTCTGTGCTCTAGCTCCCCCTAGGCTCAACTTCCCTCCTCCACCAGTTTCAAACCACCCCCAGTCCGACATCATAAAAGCCCTCTTCCAAATACTGTCACCTCCCTGGCTCCTTCCACCATGCGCCTGGCAAGTACCTGCTGCTGCAGAGGGAAAGAAAATCATGCAACCAGTCTTATGAACCATCACATTAAACGCATTTATGATCACACACCAAAAATGGACATTACTCAACACTACCGAGCAATCTTACTGTGATTCTCCCCTGCACGCACCCTCCAGACATTGTAACAGAGAGGTCAGACCACACTGCTGCGCAAGGCAGGGGGTGGAATTGAAGACTGAAAGCAGCCTGTGCTCCTGCGGAGGGTCATGCCCACTGCAAGAGGGAGATTGCCTGGGGTAGCCCGCAGCTCTGACTCAGCAGAAGCAGCTTGGAGAGGCACCAGAGACTGGACGGACGCTTCACCCACTGCTACACTGGTGGCCAAAAAAAGAGACGAAGGTCAACGTGGCCTACACTGGCCCTCGCTGGTTGAAAAGCTGGACCCGCCCACTGAGTTGCGAGAACTCGGGATTCTGGGAGAGGACCTGTAAACAGAAGGCCGGCGGAAGTTGCCGTCTTAGCCTCTACTATTGGGGCGTCAGGCCCGCTGGGTCCTAGGAAAGGTCAGCTATGTGACCAATTAGTGGGACCAGTGGGTAGGAGACAAAAGTCTAAGGCTAGTCTTAGTTCCCCCTTCTTTTGGAACTCTGTCTCTGCTTTAGATTTTGCTTTATTTCCTTTATTTAAAAAATTGAAGTTTCCTGCCCTGGTTGGTGGCTCAGTGGAATGGTGCTGGCCTGAGAACCCAAAGGTCACTGGTTCAATTCCCAGCCAGGGCACATAACCAGGTTGCAAGCCAGGTCTCTAGCCAGGTCTCTAGCCAGGTCCTTAGCTGGAGGCAGGTGAAACGCAACCATACATTGATACTTCTCTCCCTTTCTTCCTTCCTCCTTGCACTTCTAAAAAATAATGAAAATCTTTTTTAAAAAATTGAGGTTTCCTATGAAGAATGAAAACTTAACAGTAAATAAACAAAATAAATTTTTAAAACAAATAATAAGTATAAAACATAAAAATACAATGTAATAATATTAAAAAGACATTATTTACCTTTTTATACTTTTCTCCTTTACCTAATCCCTCATAAATTTGGCATTCTTAGTAAGTGAGCAATAGCATAAATTTTTTTTACATAAAACCAGTAAGGAGAAAGAGGCAAAGAAGGGGAGCAGTTTAATCAAGGAACTAGCATGGATGGCCCACGGACACCAAAACATGTGGGATAGACTGTGGGAGGGGGGATGGTGAGGGTAAGCAGGGGACAGCAGTGGGGGGAAAATGGGATAAATGTAATACAACATCAGTAAAATTACAGTAAAAAAAAAAAAAGACATTGATGAAAGAAACTAAATAAGAAACAAAGAAATGGAAAGACATCCCACGCTTACAGACAGAACTAATTAGTATTGTTTAAACACCCATACTACCTAAAGCAATCTAAAGAGTCAATGCAATAACTATCAAAATTCCAATGGCATTTTTTACAGAAATAGAACAAACAATTCTTAAAAAGAAAGAAAGAAAGAAAGAAAAAGGAAAAGAAGGAAAGAAAAGTTAAAAAAAAAAAAAACAGTAAAACCAATTTCCAATTGTGGTTTTAATAATCAAGACTTTAACTGAAATGTCATGCCTGAAGGAGGCATGCCTGGATCCTAATTGTTACCAAAAAGCCTTAAAAAACTAAAATTGACTTTCAAAGTTAACAAAAGTCCATTGGAAAAATGGCCTAATACCTTAGTTGGTCACTTAATTCATGAGTCTTTCCAGGAAAGGAACAAAGGTTGCTCTCCTAAAAGCTGGCAAAGAGGAATCTTAAGACATGTTAGAAACCTCAAGGACTTAAAAAATATAAATATGGCAGGCAAAGCCTAATGGCAGTTATATGGCTTGACTTCTATACCCTGAAGGGCTAAAATTCAATCCAAAGATTCCTTGTGAAAATACCAACCAAACAAACTGAAAGAGCCTACATAATCAACTATTACTTGTTATATTTATACAAATAAATGGGCAAAAATTAAAACTAGACTTTATACAGTCCCTTTAATGACAATGAGGATAATCACTTTAAAAATCCTATTTCAAAAAAATCACAATATTCAATCATGGACATTGGCCTCTAATGCAACTGTCTTCAAATTTTTATTTTCAGTTAAAAACTAAATTGGGTTTATGACATGACCAAAATGTTCAACTTATGAAAAAAAAAGTTATCAAATTATTATTATCTGATGTTATTCCAACAAAGACCTTACAACTAGATGTCTTCTCAAAAGGCAGTCTCTCAGACTCAGAGATTGGTTTATAATTTATTAAGTACATTAACATATATGTTCTCTCTTCTGTTTTCATAAAAT
Organism: Noctilio leporinus; assembly: GCA_004026585.1. Lineage (NCBI taxonomy): Eukaryota > Metazoa > Chordata > Mammalia > Chiroptera > Noctilionidae > Noctilio > Noctilio leporinus. The sequence goes on along the minus strand of PVIW01006697.1, from coordinate 27,558 downwards.
ATATACCTACAATCTCATTTACTCAAGTAATTGTTTACACAATATAGGCCTCACTGAGAAAGCCCATATGCACTATGGCCTCCCAAGACTCAAAGGTTTGAGTAGACTAAATGAGTCAATTAATAAAATAGGGGACAGTCTGTCAGCTTTGCTTAAAAATTCATTTCCTTTTCTGATTTAGACAGAAAAGGGCCCTTTCATGTTAATGAGGGAAGTCCTGGAGTATTCCCCCCAGCCTAAATTAAATATAATAGTCAAAACAACTTCAAACAACATGACATGCCTTGAACACCTTCTTCCAAAAAAGTCACTTTCTTAATATAAAACATTATAAACTTGGTCCCTACCTTTGTCATTTAATTATTATGGTTTGAATTGTGCCTTCTAACCCTCTTGCCAAATTCATCACCTCCAAAATACAACAAAAATGCCAACTTATCCATCAACGTCATCCTTTGTACATTGCACACACCACTTTCCATGGACAGCCAACTGACCTGACCTCTATAAAATTCCTCCCCTTGCAAAAAGGCATCCCTTCATTCTAAAACCTCATTTTACTAAAGATCTCTGGGCTTAAAAAATAAATAAAACTATGCCCAGGGCCAACAAAAAATGGTTGTGAAAAAACAAGATCTTCGCCTATTATCTTTATAAAATTACCAAATCCAGAAAATGTTAAAGGAAAAATCTGTAACAGAGGTGTCAGACCAAACTGCTGGAGAAGGCAGGGTGCAGAGAGAAAACCCCAAGAAGGTGGAATTTAAGATTAGTGGTTTACTCTCCCTGTGAACTGAGGAGAGAGATTGCCTGAGGCAGCCAGGCACCTCATGAATCAGCAAAAAAAAGGCCTATTTTTCAAACAGGCCCCATCCAAGAGTTTGCCCCCTTGCTAAACTTGTAAGCCAAAAAAGGGGCAAAGGTAAATATGGGCGATACTGGCCCTCATTAATTAAAAAGCTGAGCATTCCCACTGACCTCCAAAGTACATGGGATCTGGGAGAAAACTTTTAAACAAAAGACAGGCAGACACTCACTCTCTTGGCCTTTTGGCTTGACTCTTGCTTTGCCCGTCACGGGCAGGAGCAGCAGACTCTGGGACAGCTCAGGTTGGAAGCCAGCTCCTAAAGACAAGATCCCACACTGAGATACTTGCCTTGCCCGCCTCCAGCCCTTGGGACACTACAATCCAACACAACACACAGCACAGCACTTGGGTCCTGGACTACTTCCACTTCCTCACCCTTAGAACACCCTTAGAACACACGAAGACATAAGCTGGGAAATTCCTCACGAAGCTTCCCCTACAACTGTCTGAAATCACCCGAAACACACCACACACCCCAGACCAACCCACTCCCCTCCCCCACAAAAAAAGGAACTGCTGTAAGGCAATGACAACTCTGAGACAAATAAAACAAAACTAAATGTAATTTAATTTAAAATAAATAAATAAATCCTAAAAACTATCAAGACAAAGACCCATTGAAATAATAACCTTAAACTACAAATAAACAATAATCCAAAGCTTCTGGACATGGACCTGGACTTGAATGGTCCTGGGGATGGCTGGTTTTCCGTGCTTTATGAAAAGGCCAACTCAGTCAGCTTGAAGCAAACGTGTTCCCAGGCCCCTCAAACTAGGAACCCTGTTAATAAAAACCTATTTCCTGCCCCACAAATCTTCACATTACACATCTATATGGGAACAAGCAGCTAGACCCATACTGCCCAATCACAAAATGATCTCACCTCATTTTTCCTCAACAGAAGCCTTTAAGAACAAACTCCCTTATTGCTCCCCTACCAAATCTACAAACCTCCCAGCATCCATGCTCATTTCTTCCTGTCTCTGGCTACATGGAGAACACACTCCTGCCCTTAGCAAAAGTTCAACAGGTGTTGGACTCCATGCACCTACCACCCCAAGCTCAACAACGCCCTCCCAGCCACCATCTTTCCCTCCATCACTAGCCAGCCTTTACCTCTCTGCAGGATCATCCTCCAACAGCACACAGACTCCTTTTATTTAATCTTCACCCTAAACATACTCACTGTTTTGATTCCTACATATCCCTCTAGCAGGTGACACAATTTCTCTATAGCCCTGGTTATCTATAACAACTCATCTTGAACTTTAATGTAGATACAAATTAGCTAGGACCTTGTTAAAATGTATTTTCTGATTCAGTAAGTTGGGGGGGGGGGGTGGAGCCCTAGATTTTGTACTGCCAACCTACACCAAGATGGCACAGACCCCATTTGAGCAAGGGCTCTATATTTCCTTACTACATCACTGATGAAATTCCTTCTAATTTGGCTTCCTCGCCCACAATATCTTCATGGAAGCTGGTTTTGTCAAAACAGCAATAAACTCCATGTTGCAAACTTTATATAAAAGTTTCTTTTTCCTCTTCCATCCCTTCATTCTCCTTTAAAAAATGAGCATGTAGCAAAGATAACAAAACTGTGTCTAGAAAGGGGAAGGCTCTTAGCAGGCCAATCAAGATCCCTCTGGGTATCTCCCTCCAGAGTTGGTCCCTCCCACCTGCAGAGCACCACATTCTCCCACGGTGCTTGTGGTTTCTCTAACAGCTCTTTCTCTATATCATCTGCTAGGTCTCCCTCCTTTACCTGACTTCTAAATATCGGGACTTCTCAGAGCTCAGTTGTACAACCTCTTGCTCAGTGATCTTATCCACGTCATCAACTTTATATGCAGCTCCCAAACTTTTCAAACGCAGCCCAGATCACTCTGCTGACCTCCCGACTCATATCCCTCTACCTAACTGCCACTTCGCCCCACGTGTGTATCTGGCAAGACTCTCACACTTACCATACCCAAAACAACTCCTGATTCTTCCCTCCCCCGCCCACCCCTTAAAATCTACACCTCCACAATTCCCCGTTTAGTAATTACTTGAGTAAGCAGTCATATACAAGGCATTACTAAAAACCAAAAACCTGGGAATCATCTTTGATTTTCTTTGCCTCTTTCCCAACTCAGTTCATGACCAACATGACCAACCTGAGGCAAGACTGTAAGAAACGAGGAAAATTCCTTGGCAAGTAGAATAGGGAAACTGAGACATAATTAAACAACTGAACAATGTACAGTCAAATTATAAAGGTCTTACCTTCCCTAACCAAGAACACTTAGGAGCAAATGATTTATACATTCTAGACCAGCAGGAGCAGACCCACCTTAGTCCCAGTTCCTCTTTGCCCCTCTTAGGGGACATTCTTTGAAGATGAAAATGACCAGAGAATGACCCTGATACACTCATTTTAATGTGTCAGCATATTAAAGGACATACCTGGAAAGCTGATGAATATTCTACTGAGATCCTCCCTTGAGGGCGCCCATAAAATCCCCACCTGTAGAAAAGATTAAAAGCCCTTAAGACAAAGGACCCAGAGCATGCCCACACCTTTACCTGCTTCTTTCCTCAGGTGTGTATCTTCACTTCTTTCCTCCTAAGCTCCAAGGGTCCCCACAAGACTTGCAACCAGGGGAGCAGCTGGCAGCTTATCCTGAGCTAACCACCTGAACTTATCTCCAAAGACCTTTTTGCCTCTGTAACTCGTTTCCCGAGTCCACGCAGCCCAGCTGACTTGTGTTTTCTGCCTTTGTGACTTTCTTTCTAAAGGACCAAGGCAGCTCCGCCATGGAGGCTCACTCCTGTTGCTATGCTCTTGCCTCTTCCTTTGTTTCATTGTCCTCAGCTTTAATAAATGTTCTCTCAAAATCACCTGGACTCATGCCATGAACTCTTTCCTGCACAAAGTCAAGAATCCACTTATTCCAGACACTGCCGAGGCAGACCAGCCTAGGTCCTAGTCCTTTTCCAGTGACAATTCTACTGACTCCACATCCAAATAAACTTTAAATCCATCCACTTCTTCCATCTTCTCAGCCACACCCCCTGTCCCAGCCACCACCACTTAACAGCCACAGCTTCCTAACTTCTCAGTGTTACTTTAGCTTCTCTTCAATCTTTTCTCCACATAACCCATACTGTGAATTTTCTAAAACTGCAAATAAAAATCTGCTTAAAGTCCCTTAATGGCTCACCATGAGTAAAATTCAAACCCTGTTCACCATAGCCTACAAGACCCTACATCAACTAGTCCCCAGCCAGCTCTGCCTCCTTCCAGTTCCCTGAACGGGCCAAGCACTCATCCTGCCCACATGTTCTACTCTCTTGCAGTATTGCCGTTAGGAAGACCTGAAGCAAGAGATGCAATCAAGAAATGAAGAAAGATCCTTCTGGCCACGCACAGCAGAAAGAAAAGGGCAGGGTCTGATATGAGATGCAACTAGAAGCAGATAAGGGCCAGGTCAATTATAGCCCAGTAAGCCTAGTCATTTAGAGATTTTAGACATTTAACAGAGCACTGGAAAACTATTGAAGAGTTTCAAGCAAATAAGTAACATAATTAGATTTGCACATTGAAAGGATCACTCTAACTATAGTGTGGAAAAACAGACAGGTCTCAAACAGATGTGGGAGATGCAGCAGGCCAGACCAGACCAGACAACGGAGGTCTAAGGGGATGAGAGTAGAGACATGAGGAACGTATATTTTACAGCTACTTAGGAGATTTCAATACTGTGATTTGTAAGAAATATTTGGTCATTTTTCATATGTCTTTGACTTGGGTCAGTCTCTGGGTCGAAGGTTCCAAACCAGTGGAATTCCATGAGTGGTAAGAACAATGGGGCCATCTTTTGTTATAATATTTGTTGTCTCCTCCCCAATTTCTGAAAATGCTTCAGGACCAGAAAGGTGAAATGGATGTCATTATTCATAACAAGCCACTTTTCCACCACAACTGGGATTATGCTAATGAGGTGACTTTTGGAAAGCACCTAAGTAGGGTGTGATGGAGCCAGGAACCAACCTTGAACAGAGGGTGGGAACTTTCAGTCCCATCCCTTAATTTCTGAGAAGGAGAGAGGGGCTGGAGGTTGAATCAATCACCAATGGCCAATGATTTAATCAATCATAACTATGAAACCCAAAAGGAGGGTTTCAGAGTTTCCAGGTTGGAGAACTAGAATATTTCCAGGTGTCACCATGTGGGCTCCAAACTCCTTGAGGAGTTTAGGACCTCACCCAGTGTTGATCCATATCCTTTAATATCCTTTGTCATAAGTCCATAATCTAGTGAGTAAACCAATTTCCTGAGTTCTGTAAGCAGCTCTAGCAAATTACTCAAATCCATGGAGGGAGCTGTGGGAACCTCTGATTTACAGCCAGAAGTGGGTCATAAAAGTTTAGGTAACAACCCAAACTGGAGACTGGCACCTGATATCCAAGGAGTGAGTCATGGAACCTTCAATCTGTAGCCAGTTGGTCAGAAGCACAGGTAACACCCTGGGCTTATAACTAGTGTCTGAAGTGGAAGGCAATCTTAAGTGACTAAGCCCTTGACCTGTGAAATCTGAAGCTACCTCCAGGTAGTGTCAGAACTGAGCTGAACTGTAAGACACCCAGCTGGTGGTTGAGAATTGCTTGGTGGTCTGGGGAACCTCTGCCCGCCCCCTCCCTATACACACACACATATACAGGCACGTGCACGCGCACACACACACACACATCTCGTTAGTACTGGATCTAACACCTTTTCTGATTTTTTTTTTAATGGCAGAACTTACTGAACAGATCTAATTGGAGATTTTTTTTTTTTGAAGGCTTAATATGTGAGAAGTACCACATTAGCTAAAACCCTCTCCTAATATTAGAATCATCTAAACCATAATAAATGACTGGCCACCAATCCTTTCCTGTTTTTATTGGGAGGAGGGTGGTGAAAGGAACAGGAAGATGGGAGAGGACTGTGAAAGAAAAGAAAGATACAACTTCGTAAATTAGGGCAGCAAATAGGGAAAGGACCAAAAACCTCAAGAAAGGAAATCCCATTGTGCTGACTTTTCCAGTCGGCCTAACAGTGATTCTATCGTCAACTGGGTCAGGATGAACAAAAATGATCTTCAGAAGATTTCATTATCTGAAGTTACAGTTTAACATGATTTACAACCCCTCTTTTTATAAAAATATGCCGGATTCAGAGGATATTTGGTATAGGAAAGTACTGAAGTATTTTAAAGATGGAAGGAAAACCAGAGATCATTTATTTAATCAGACTTTAGGCTCCGGATTTCTAAGCTTTTCTCTCCACCTATAGACACTTCAGAAAGACTTCATTTAGGAGCTAAAAGAATAAAGCCCCTCTGTCTAGATGGTAATTAAAATATATCAGGCTTCAACAGAGAAATGAAATTGCTGAGTAAATAAATATTGTCCAAAGATTTAAAATAACTGCAGGTGGGAGGTTTGATTAAGGTCGCCAAGATTTTTTCAGTTACTTTGCCAGTAAGTTTTATTTTAAAAAATATATAGATAGTTAATGACTAATTTTAAGCTGTTTATCAAGGAGATCATTTTGGCAATAATTTTTCATCAATTTGCTATAGGATTAAAAACACTCATAGCCCTGGTTGGTGGCTCAGTGGAAAGGTGCCAGCCTGTGAATCCAAAGGTCGCTGGTTTGATTCCCAGCCAGGGCACATAACCAGGTTGCAAGCCAGGTCTCCAGCCAGGTCCATGGCTGGAGGCAGGTGAAAGGCAAGCACACATTGATGTCTCTCTCCCTCTCTGTCTCCCTCCTTTCCCCTCTCTCTAAAAATAATAAATAAAATCTTTAAAAAAAAAAAAAAAAACACTCAGCTATTCCATTTGGTTTAGGGACCAGCAGATTTTATTTATTTATTTATTTTAAGATTTTATTTCAATATTTTTAGAAAGAGGGGAAGGGAGAGAGGCAGAGAGGGAGAGAGACATCAATGTATGGTTGTGTTTTACCTGCCTCGGACCAGCAGATTTAAAAAAAAAATTTTTTTTAAGATTTTATTTATTATTTTTAGAGAAAGGGGAAGGGAGGGAGGCAGAGATGGAGACAGACATCAATGTATGGTCGCCTTTCACCTGCCTCCAGCTACAGAGCTGGCTGCAGACATGCCTTGCAACCTGATTATGTGTGCCCTGGCTGAGAATTGAACCAGGGACCTTTGGGTTTGCAGACCAGCACCTATTCCATTGTACCACCAACCAGGGCTTTTTGTTGTTATTGTTGTTGTTGTTGTCGTATTACATCCATCTAATTTCCCCTCCCTTCTCTCCCTTACCCCACCAACCCACTCACTCCCCCTGACAAAGTCAATCCCATTTGTTGTCCATGTCCATGGTTCTTCCATGCTAATTCCTTGACTAAACTGCTCCCCTTCTTTGCCTACTCCTCCCTCTTCCCTTGCCTACTTCTCCCCGCTTCCTAAATTTCTAATTTCCATATTTGGCTAATTAATTCTAGCATCTGACAATGAAGAGCCAGAAGAAACTAAAATATTAAAAATTTCTAGAAAAATCAAAACTCCAGCTATATTTTAAACTCCTACAGTACATATTTTAATAATCATATGAAACAAAGATTTTTCTCAATAATATCTGGTTTAAACCTTAAAAAAGAAATTATGGGAGCTAGCATCCAAGAATACCAACCTTAAAAAAGAAATTACGGGAGCTGGCATCCAAGAATGCCAATGATCCTCAAGCTCCCCTTGGGTAGTCAGCCCCCTCTCCCCCACGCTGTACCAGTTTTGGTCTCTGTGCCTGCAAAAGTGATGGTAAGTCATTTCCAAGATTAGATACTAAGATACATACCGCAATTTCCATCTTGATCATTCTTTCTCCCTTTCTCATTCTCTCTCTCTCCCTGATCTCTTGCTCTGAGGAAAAACTTAGCTGCCATGTTATAGAATTCTATGGAGAGGCCCACATGGTAAGGAACTGAGGCCTCTGGCCTCAAGCCTTGTGAGTGAGCCACCCTGGAAACTCCAGCCCCACTCAAACCTTCAGATGGCTCCAACCTCTGCAGAGACCCTGAGTGGGAAACCCCCAGCCAAGCTTCTCCCAGATTCCTGAACTTTAGAAACTGTGAGATAATAAATGTCTTGTTGTATTAAGCTGCCAAGTTTAGCATAATTGATTACATAGAGGTAGAAAATTCATTCAAAAGACAAACAAACTTTAGCTATTATATTTCTTTTAACTCATGCCATATGCTAAATAAAAGTATATAACTTGGATTATTTTAACTTGGGTCAAATCTAACTTAGCAGTTTCTATGTCAATTCCCAACCAAGTAGACCTAAAAGATGTTATATGTAAGTTGCCCACAAAATAATGACAAAAGCAATGGTAACAATAATATATTAGTAATTATCAATCAATAGCACCTTTTTTCTGCATTTAGATTTCAATATTTAAAAAGCAAAAAAAAAAAAAAAAAAAAGCCCTAAAGATTCATCTACAACCACAACAGAACACTCAGGAAGTCTGTAAGCAGTTATTTCTTTAAAGGTAACATGAACCTGAAATAGAGACCTGGCTGGCATTTTATAGTTGGCTATAGTAAGTACATACCTTGCAGTTTTGATACTCAGCTTCCACACTCTCTTCACCTTTCCTTCTACTCTAACCCATCCAAAAGCTCATACATCCTCTGGCCTACTGGTCCTTATACTACTTTTGAAATAACTAAACATACTGGTCTGTCCCAAAAGTATGAAGCCAATATATCAATATAATTAGAAGTCTGCACTCGATACTTTCAGGACAGGCCTGGTAAGTACACATACACACCCATACTTGCAGTCCCAGGTACCAAAAGAACTGAAGAGCTAAAGGTCAAATAGTATCTCCAAGGTCAGATATTTATCTGGTGGTATTGGTTAGATGAGTCTATAACAAGCAGATGGCTGATGCTCAATAAACATTAGTCTCCCTCCTCCTCCATACCCATACCACCACCCTCCATGTGAGCTCCATTTTCTCTGCTACTCTGCTCTGATTTAGACTTATCCTCAACCACATGAATTGGAAAAAAAAAATCCAGGTGTTTTGCATATGTAAGCACAGGGGCTGTTCGTTTAGAAGTACTTGGAGCCAATGAAAAGTGGAACTCTTGTACATGTTGGGACAAATACAATACACTGGAAATGTTAGAACAGTTCACAGAAGATCTCTTCCAATACTATAGTTCTGGGTTGTTATATTGTCTCCAAATTTAGCTTTCAGAAAAGGTTTCCAACAATGTTTCCAAATTTGATGACTGGATAAGAAATTAGTAACTGAATACAAAGAGGTATTATGGGATTGGGTGATATGGCACAAAGGATTATCTTAATTCTGGTTTAAAAATTTCCAGTCACAATCAATCTCCAGCCCCTGGCTGATGTGGCTCAGCAGATTGACTACTGTCCTTCGAAGCAATCAGTTGCAGGTTTGATTCCTAGCCAGGGTACACGCCTGGGTGGGCCAGGTCCCCGGTTGGGGGCACACAAGAGGGAACCATACACTGATGTTTAACTCCCTCTTTGTCTCCCTCCTTTCCCATCTCTCTAAAAAATAAATCTTTTTTAAATTTTTAATTAAAAAATATCTTCAACCGAGGCAAGAACCTTTAAGAATTAAGGCAAGAATTTAAAACTTCCACTTTTTCGACCTTCTACCAAGACCTGTTTAGATCCCATATGAGGTTCTAATTCTTGTTTTCCAATGTTCAAGTATCTAGCTCCCATATTATCAAAAACTATCTAATAACTTATACCCCCTCTTTTTTCCACACAAAATTCTAGGAAAGGTTCTACTCCTCAGGCATAGGGATATCTTGCTGAGATCTCAAATAAGAGTACCCACTTTTCTAGTGAGAATTAAAGTAAATGGAAAATAAAGAAAAGACCCAGCTGTGGTCAGAAGAAAGTACACTAGCTAACCTGACTAAAACCACGCTCAGATGTATATTCCTGAATTTATTCCCACCCCCAATACCACAAAGAACACCTTGAAACTTCCTTACTTCATTTAATCCTAACAAGTAAGATAACTATTATCACATTTAAAAATATATATTATCATCTTTTTACAGCTGTGGACTCTACAGCACAGAGAGGCAAAAGTCATAGTCAATGTCATACCACTAATAAAGTTTCAGAACCAGCATCAAACCTAGGTCTTCACACTCTGCCTTCCAGTTCTTCCCAATATTCAACGCTACCCTTCACAGTCATCTCATTTCTGGGATCTTCGATATTCTAATTCTCTTGTTCCAGCTTTAAGAACTATTGTCTTGCCCTGGCTGGTGAGGTTCAGTGGATTGAGTGCCCTGCAGACCAAAGAGTTGCTGGTTCAATCCCCAGTCAGGGCACATGCCTGGGTTCAAGGCCAGGTCCCTGGTTGGGGTGCCAGCGAGGCAATCACACAATGATATTTCTCTCCCTCTCTCCCTCCCTTTCCCTCTCTCTAAAAATAAATAAATAAAATCTTAAAAAACAAACGAAAACATTCCCTTAACCTATTTCAAGCTTTGACATTCAAGAATCTTTCTCTGCATAGAACATGGTTCATTTACATATCTAAAAGATAGGCTGTCTCTTCCGATAATCAGTGCCCACTACCCATCCCCAAAACTTAACAAAAAGAAATGAGGTTAGGAAACTAGGACAAAGCAGAAAGTTCACCGTTCTACTACGGTTGAGATCAAGGCACAGATGACTCAAATGAAAAATCAGCCAAGTCTCTTTCACTGGCAATTCTAAAGTCCATCAAACACAGAAACTTCTCCCAAGACTCACCTGATAACAAACATCAAAGTTACGTTTGCAGTGTTCACCTGAAAATTGGCACAGAAAGGGCACTGCTCAAACAGGCTGGGCGCAGCTATCTCTGCCACTAGCAGTGCTGCACCACCCACGAATAAACGCATGTACCTATACGAGGGCAAGAAGAGAGGTGTTGAAGCCTGGCCCACTCAAACAATTCAAGTCCTATGAGAAAGCCACATTCCGTGCCGGCCGCTATCAGAAGGAAACTAAGGGCGGGGGGTGGGGTGGGAGGCAAAGAAACAACTTCACGCTCATATGCAAGACAGAAAAAAAAAAAAAAACAGACCAAGCAACTTCTGGAACACGACCCTGTTCAGTCCAAGTTCTTAAGGTACTTACAAGTTTTTGCAACACTTCATCCCTTACGCTGCCCACAGAGGCAACTAAGGGACTGAGGAAGTGGACCATCCTAGGGCTGGAGGCCCGAAAGGGCAGGAAGTGGAAGCAGAGGCCCTTTGTGGGAAAAGGAAAGGAGCTGCGAAAAGGGAGAGGCTGGGGCGCCGCCCCCACTTCCTCGGCTCCAAACCCGTCTTGGAGGCCCGGGGGCTTTCCCCAGAGGACCTCCCGGGGCCGCTGCTCCCGCCTCACCCTCCGCCGGCCCCGAGGCGCGACTTGTCGGCCGGCCGGCCACAGCCCTGCTTAGAGCGCCCCGGGACGGCGGGCCACTCAGTGCGGGGCGGCGCTCCCCACTTCCCCAACCGGCTCCCCACCCCTCCTGCCGGGGGTCCCGCCGGGGGCGGGGGGAGACACGCTCACCTGAGACCCCTCCGGCGCCGCCTCAGCCGTCCGCAACCCGCAAGCGGCTCTTAAACCCGCCCCGCCCTCCCCTTCGCCTACTCCCGGGGCCGGACCCCAGCAGTCCCCAGCTGATTTGTCATTGAGCAGCAGGGGATCCCTTCCCCACCCCTGAGCGCGCCCCCGACGTCGCCTAGGCAACCCCGCCTCTCGAGAGCGCGCCCTCCCTTCGGCTCCCACCCCTGAAGGCCACACCCGCTGAGCACCTCTTAGCCAATCTGAAGCGGAGCTGCCGAGCTCAGGCGGCGGCGGGTTCTCTTCGCCAATGGAAGGCCGCCTCCGGCGGGGTGGGGTCAGCGGCCCGCCCGCCCCGCCCCCTCCAGTTCCTCTCCGCCTTCGGTAGGCGCTGCGGGGGACCGAGCTGTCTGGAGTCCGGAGCTAGTTTGGGGATGGTGGGCGTGGATGGGTGCAGAGTGCACCCTTAGCTTTAGGTAAGGGCGAGGCCAGAGTAGTGGAAAGTGAAAGTGAAAATCAGGCCTGAGGACGAAACCGAAGAAAATGAACGTGCGGGGCGAAGCTGTGGAAGGGGCCTGGCGGCTGTCGGGTTGCCGGGTAGCCTGAAGTGGGACCTCCGCCTGCAGCCTAAGCGCGCTTAGCTAATGATCTCCCAGTTTCTAGCAATAGTTGAGCCGGTTACAAGGTCAAGGATTTTAACCCCAAGGCCCTGGCTGGTGCGGCTTAGTGGATAGGCGCTGGCCTGCGAACCCAAGTGTCGCTGGTTCGATTCCCAGCCTGGGCACATAACCAGGTTGCAAGCCAGGTCCGTAGCTGGAGGCAGGTGATAGGCAACTCTACATTGATGCTTCTCTCCATTTCTTCCTCCCCTCCTTCTCTCTCTAAAAATAATAAAATCTTAAAAAAAAAAAATGAAAAAAAAGAATTTCAACCCCAGCCATAGCCTTGAAGCAGGAAGTGCGGTGGCAAAGCTCAAGGCCAATAGGTTTTTCTCCCTACCCCTGCTGTCGATTTCCAAAGCACAAAACTTGTAATTTTCTATCCAAACAGGGCTTCACCTCGGGTGGATTTTCCCAACTAACCTCCCCTGCCTAGAGCTGAATCCTCCCCCTACCACTTCCGCAGGATTTGCGGCCCTACTGACCGCTACATAAACCTTATGGCACAACACACTGTATCCTCCTCTCATATCTGAGGAAAGAAACTAGTTCTTGTTCAACTTGATATCCACAGCAGCTAGCACTATGTAATTCTTTTGTTGTTAATAATTATACATTAGGATACATGTATATTAGATGAGAGGCTTGGTGTCTGGATTAGACAGTTATGTATAAGCAACTAGACGATCCAGGTCCTCCACCAGCAGCTGTCAAAAAGCACAGAAGATAGCCCTGGCGGGTGGCTCAGTGGATTGGTGCCAGCCTGCGAACTCAAACGTCGCTGGTTCGATTCCCAGCCAGGGCACATAACTAGGTTGCAAGCCAGGACTCCAGCCAGGTTCATAGCTGGAGGCAGATGAAAGGCAACCATACATTGATGTTTCCTCTCCCTTTCCTCTCCCCTTCTCTCTAAAAATAACGAATGAAATCTTAAAAAAAAAAAAAAAAAAAAAAAAAGCATAGAAGCTTAGTCTTAAGTAACAAGCTTAAAAACCATGCAACCAGAAGAATATCCTAGTGTTAGTCTACTCTCCTAAGGATTCTGTCTTTCCTCTTCTTGTATACTTCAAGAGTTCTATTGCATGCTAAGTACATGACAGAAACTCTGCTAGATACTATAAGGGAGAAGGCGTAGGAAGCTTCTCAAAAAGGAAGCTCTCTGGTATTATAACCTAGAAAAGAAATCAGACCCAAACCTTTTCCTATGGAGTAACAATTAAGTGCACAGGTTTAGAATCAGGAAACAGGTTCATAGGAGGGCTCTACCATGTAACTAGCAATTACTTAATTAGGAAATTATTTAACCTCTGTGGCCCTCAGTTTCCTCAGCTGCTCAATAGGGAAAGTGCCTCCACATAGTAGGTATGAAGATTTAAATGAGATGACATGTATAGCTCTCAGTGTAGTGCTGGGAACTTGGCAGTGAGTATTCAACAAATGTTCACTTAAATTGGGATTGCCGCCTGAAACCATGATTCGCACTCTAGGGTGTCATACTCAACCCAGGGACATCATTCCCTTCCAAGGCCCATTGTATCTAGGAGTGTGCAGCACTATCATAGTGCAGCCAACACCACATGCAGCCTGGTGGGAAGAAGCTGCTGTGGCAGTACCATTTCAGCAAACCCAAGTTTAGACAGGAGAGCCTGTAGCAGCGCATCCAAGTAAAATCAGCAGTAGGAACAGGGTGGTGGGCACTGGGTAGGATTGAACGAACCTCCTAGCTCCCTGTTACTGGGTGAGGCTTTGTGACTAGGTCTCACCAATGACTTGTGAGTGGAAGTGACATAAATAATTTTTGGACTGGAGACTTGATTTGCCAATACAAGACCCCCCAAGAGCTCTTTTCTCTATCATGTGGCCACTGGGAACATTTGGGAGTGTGGCTGCTCCACCAGCCTGGGACCTACAGTGAGCACTCCCCAACACCCTCAACACCACCAGCCTCTGATGGGCATTTAGCCTGGCTGAGAAACAAACCTTTGTGGTTTGAAGGCACTAAGATTTGGAGGTTGCTTGTAATCGCCACATAGCTTAGCCTGCTGGGACAGATACAGGGGCCACAAGTGAGCCAAGCTAGGGACAGAGTGGTGAGCGGCTCAGACAAAAGAACAGAAATTCAGCCAGTAAACAGACAAGTAATTCTCTCATTATAAATTGTGTCATTGCAAATTATGCAAGACTGGGTGGTCAAAAAGCTCTCTTGGGAAGTGACATTTAAGCTAGGGCTTAATGGATGAAAATGAATCAATCTTGGAAAAAGTTGGGAGTGAGGGAAAGAGGAGGATATTCCCAGCAGAGTAACAAGCATGCACAAACTCCTGAGGCAGAAAACAGCTAGGGGTCATGAAAAACAAACAGAAAGCCTGGGTGGAGTGCTGGGTCAGAGGGAAAAGAGGCCCCATAAGAGGAAAAGGGAGGTGGGAGGCAGATTATGTGGATGAGAGCTTCTAGGTTATGATAAGGGAATTGGTACTCATTCCAAAAGTGAAATTAATGAGGAAGTTTGAGCGAGGATGGTGACACACTTTGATTTAGGTTTTTAAACATTATTTTTAGAGAGAAGGACATGGGGGCAGGAAGAAAGGGAGAGAAGCATCCATGTATGGTTGCCTGTCACCTGCTTCCAGCTACAGACCTGGCTGGGGACCTGGCTGGGGACCTGGCTGGGGACCTGGCTGGGGACCTGGCTTGGGACCGAACCAGTGACCTTTGGATTCACAGTCCGGTGCTTATCCACTGAGCCACCAGCCAGGGCCTTGATTTAGGTTTTTAAAAGACCACTCTGGATGCTTTGTGGGGAATGGGCTGTAAGAGGCAGACATGGGAATGGGGATTAGGAGGCTGTTCCAGGGTCCCAACACAACAGGTCCACAAGGCCAGAGGCTATAAGGACAATAAGGCACAGGAAGAGAACAGGAAACTGGGGAGACTGCCAGGGGAGGGAAGCAAGAGATCTGATAAGTAACAGGGCCGGGGGAGGGTCCTCCTTCTCAATCCTAAAGGAAGCAGAGGCTAGGGTGGTAGATGCCCCTACCCAGAAATACTTTGAATCCTGGGAGATGAGGGCTCCAAGCCAGGCAGGAAGAGGGAGGGTGTATAGAGGACAGCTGACCAATTTCCTAGAACAGCAACCAGAGTTAGGGACTTCCTCCCATGAGTTGGCAGTGTTGTATAAATAGATGGTATCAGAAAGAATCTGACACAGTCTGGCATCCCATCTGGGCATTTGCTACTTGGTGACCACCTCCATTAGAAAATAAAGGAGGCTGCCAGTCTACAGGTTGGGGGCTGGGGGAAGCCATTCTTGCCTCCTGAAGGTTACAGAAAAGATTTATAAACAGCAAAACCAGATGGAGTTCATTTTCAGCACAGTAGTCCTCTTTCTATTCCGTTCCCCCTGCCCTCAGCGCCCAATGTTCTCTCGTCACCTCCTGCTATCTCATCATACTCTTAGTAGGGGTCTCACAGCCTCATTCACATGCAGCAGTAAGGGACTAATGGCAGTTCAGCGGGTACCCACTCCTTACTGGCCATTCGTATCATCCAGTTGATGAAAACCAGAAATCCTAGACCGGAGGGAGTACTGAGGGAAGGACTGGAGAGCTTTAATTCGAATTGCTAGGATGAAGTGATTTATCCCTCCTGGTGAAAAGGTATCAAGAGTTTCTCTCCTCATCGTCATCTTTCTGAGCTGTCCCTCCAGCCTCAGCCAACCAGCAGGAACTAATGGGATATTCCTGGGAACTGCTCTGCCGGAAAGGCATGTAACAGTGGAAAATTGTACTGTGCCATTCTTTGGACATTGTTTCTGTAAAAGTACTGATTCTGGCTAATCTGTAGCTTGTAGATAAAGAGCATGTTTATATAAGAATCCTAGGAACTAACTTCAAAAGATACAGACCCTGACCTTTAGGCATCCCAGCTCCAGATTTGCTGACCTTCAACCATGGAGCCAGGAGGATGTGAACCTGGGATGACATGAAATGAAGCCAGGATGACTAAGCCAGAATGACGCACACCAGCCCAGCTTCTCAGGATAGACTGCGCTTGTCCGCAGGTAGAGAACCTTTCAACCTCCTCCCTTGATCTCTCTGTTCTGTTCCCCTTGCCCTGCTTATAAAAAACATCTGCCTCCACCGAGAGGTGGAGATGGGCTTTGAGCCATGAGTCCCCATCTTTCAGTTTTCCGGCACCTGAAAATAAACCACTTTCCTGTACATCAGCACCTGCCTCTCAAAATATTGGTTTTCGTAATGGCCGGCAGCCAGACCTGCGTTCAGTTACAGGCAGAGGCCCAAGTAATTAGCTAGAGGATGAGCTTTCGTCTTCCAAAATAACTTAATCTCCCTGGGAAACACATTAGAAAAAAGGGGTTTATTTCTATTTTAAATTATTAAACTAGCTGGACTTATCTTTCTGACATCATAGTTTACAGAGAATTATATCCCAGAAATGAAGTCAGCCCCATCTTGTCCTTGAGTAATGTAAGGCTTTCTTATTGCTAATCCCCACTACCTGCTGGATCATGCTGTCTCCTTCCTTCCATCTGCATGGACACATGTGCACCCTGTTTCCAAAAGTCACCACACACAGACACCACAGTTCTGGTAATCACCTCCAGGTAACCCGATAAAAGGCCCTGCAGGGTGACAGCTGCAAAGCACTGATTGTGAGATAAAATGAGAGTCAAGTGTCTGGATTCTGTGCTGAGCTCTCTCCAATGTGAAATATTATCCACAGTCTCCAGGAGGCTGGCCCTCTCTAGAGTGTGAAAAGACCCTGTGAGCCCCTCCCTCCGGGCCAGCTAGCGTGTTCTCCTGACTGCGTCGCAGGTCTCTGTGAGCACTGCCTCAACCACGGATGCACTGGGCACCTGGGCTCAGTCACAGAATGTCTTCTCAGCCTCCCTTGTGATCTGTGGCCCCTTAGACACAGGAGCTCTTGATGGTCCTACCTCAGACACCTGCCTTCCCTGGGGAACTACCTCTACCTTTGCCTCTCACCCATTTAGTGCAAGATGATGACACCTCACCAGACCCAGGTCCCCAGCCCAAGCGTTCCCCTGATCTGCAGAATATGGCCCCTGAAGTCGTCCAGCTCTGGGCAGCTAGAAAGACAAACAAAAAGCACATAAAACTTGAGTTAGGAAAAGAGATGAGGAAAGCAATGCTGGCTGAATCCCTCCCCAGTGCCTGGCACTGTTAGTAGCTACTTCCTCTTTCATGGCCCCTCACAGCAGTCCCTCAGAGCACCTATTCCTCACCTGATAGATGAGGATCTTGGGCCTCAGGACCACCTGGTCACAGAGGACTGAGGGGTAGAGGGCAAGGTCAAGCCCAGGCCTGACTCACTCTGGAGCTTGGCCTTGCACAACTGAGCATTCCTGTGACCTCGCTGGGCGGTCCCCAGCTCTCTGGGCCCCTTTTTCACCTGCACCTCCAAGGCTTGAGGCTGACTCCAGCTCCCCAGGGAGAGGAGTGAGGCTACATGCCCACCCTTCTCTGCTCCCCTCTCTCCCCATCACCTGGGCCCATGCCCCTCTTGCCTCCATCCTGCCCCAACAGCGGGGGAGGGTCAGTGACTCCCTAGCACAAGGGCTGGCCTCTCAGCCAATCCCCAGTAGCCTCTGTCCCTCTGTCCCTCCCACACACAAATATCAGACCCCTCCCCAGTAATATTTTATTAGCAACACTTTTTAAAATGTGGTTTTCTTTTTAATGGACAATATCATCTCTTCCCTTGCATCTACTCCCAAGAACAGGGCCAGGTCAAAAAATCAAGGGTCTGAAGAATGTGGGGTGGCTTGGGACTGGAAAGGAACCCCTGAGCCAGGAGACCCCTGCTTTGAAAAGGAAGCAACACTTATCTGTAGAGCCACATGCCCAGCCCCTAGATCTTCCTTCTAAAGCAAGACCACCAAAACATTAAGATGTACCTCTCTTGGGTGGGTGTCTGAGACAATTCTGCTCCTGGAATAGGTTTTTCTGTAGAGTTTTTTGTTTATAATGGCTATGAAGAAATATGGCAAATAGGAGCAAAAATAAAGCAGCACTGAAGTCAGCGTAACCCAAAGGATAGGAAAGCTGCATCCTCTGCATGCTCCCACAGAGGCCAGGCCCCCGAAGGGAAAGTTCCAGAAGGATGAGGTCACATTCCTAAATGAGAGAAAGATGCACGTGAAGCCTCTTTGCATGACCTGTGCAGGTGATGCATCTAGCCTTGTCACACAGGGTCGTAAGTCCCAAGAAGCAATTTCCTGCCCAGGTAGTTGTGCAGACCTGACTCAGGGCCCCCTCACCCAGCAGCACTGTGAAGGGCTGACCTGCCAGAGGTCGGATCCTGCTCTCTGCCCCTATGCCTGCCCTCGCTTCAGCCAAGTAGGAGGAAAGGTCCTGAACCCAGACGGCCCCAGTGACATCGTTGGGGCAGGTGAGGTCATGGGGAACCTCTCAACTGAGGCCAGGGTTCACTCTCTTCCCTCAGCCATTCAGGATGGCACCATGGCAGGTCCAGTGCCTAGCATCTTACAATGTCATCTCAGTCTCCTTCATTGCTGCACAGGTGTGATTTCTTGTTTCCAGTTGGGTTGAGAGGCAGAGCAGGCCTCCAACAGCTGTGCTAGACAAAATCTGTGCTCTCTATTCCAGTCTCTGCTGCCTTCCCATCCACAGCTGCAAGGCTGTGTGACCGTGGACAAGTCACCTCCCTTCTTTGGACCACATTTTTCTCTGTACAGCAATAGACAAGTCTACACAGAGCATTTGCTATGGGCAGGAGCTGTGCCAGGCACCAGCTGTCAGGGAGGAGCAAGCTAAGGTACCAGCTCTAACCCTTTGACGGAGGCCACACCTTTGCAAGCCAGCAGCTCCCAGACCGCTGAGGCCTCTCAGGCTTCTAGTCCCCAGGTTCTGAGCCTGTATCATCACAGCCTGAAACCATCTCCAGGAATTTTCTGGGAAAAGCAGCTGGTGTCTGAAAGGCTGTGACTAGAGAACCTCTCCCCATGTCACCTGATACTGAAGCACAGGAGATGAGGTCCTTTGGTTACCTGGAAGTCCTGTCTGATGGCTGTTGTCAGCAGCTCATATTTAAATATGAATTCCTATAATCCCTCCTATACATCAAATCAGCCCCAGGGCAATACTTGTGGGTGGATGAGGAAGTGGTTGGGGGAAGTGTGAGTAGGAAGCTAAGGGGTGAGGAAGTGCTATTCACAGACTGGGAGTGTCCTGTTGAGGTAGGTGTGAGGTGGCAGACACAGGAGAGGGTACTTGGCAGCCAGAGTGCTGTCTGTGAGGCCTCAGGAATACAGGCAGGAGATAGGGAAGGTGCAGGCGGAGAACAGCACGTCAGATCTGAAACACAGACACCCAGGTGCCGAAGAGTGCCGGTCTACAATTCCAGGCTCTGCAAGGTGCACAGAGCATGTGACACCATCGCCCACCTTCTCACATCTGGTAACTAGATCTCTGCACATCTCAGTGGCCCACACCCATCACCACTGTCACAGCCCCTGCCGCAGCCTGCAGAGGAAGGCGGCCAGAAGAGCAAGCTGGAGAACTGTCTCCAGGGCAGAGGGACTTTACCCCAAGCCATGAAAGCATCCCCCTAGCACGGACAGCTGGGGACTGAAATGAGATTGTGTGTGGCTGTGCTATCGCTCAGGGAGGAAGATGAAGGAAGGTGCCCGTCTAGCCCAAGGTCTCTGGACCTCTCAGCCCTGCTCCTTGCCCCTCTATCCCTGCAGTCCTTCTAAGGAATGCCACCCAGCATGGACTCATTCTTTACCTCCGTGCATCCCCTCTTAGGGGCTGGGTAACCAGTCCACCTCCTTTTCTAAGAAGCCCTCTCGATGACTCTGATCTGTGCACACATGTTCATCACCATGTCTTGTGGGAATGAGGGCTCCCCACTGACATGCTGAGACCCCTGCAGACCAAGCACCTGATGCTGCAGCTTGGCACATGAGAACAACTCTTACCCAGAAGATGAAGATGATTTAAGTCCTGGCCTGCCACATCCTAACTAGGGTCTGTGGGCAACGCATGTCATGTCTCCAAGCCTCAGTTTCCTTGTCTTCAAGGAGAGCTAGTTCACAGAGGTTGATGGGGAGATCAAAACAATACAAATGGCTTGGTGTGAGTCTGGCCTGTGGGAGGTTCTTGGTCCACATTCTTTCGTCTCTGCAGTTTTGTTTTATTTTGAGTTAATATATATTTTTTGAGATCTAATTGGTTTTATTAAACAATTCATGAATTGGGTGGCATCTGCCTAGCAATTAAAAGGGCTCTCATTATGTTTTAATTGTTGTTGTAATATTACATACATCCCGTTTTTACTCCCCTCTGTCCCCTTCCCCACCCACCCACTCCCCCCAAAGTCAATCCCACTTATTGTCCATGTCCATGGTTCTTCTATGCTAGTTCCTTGACTAAACTATTTCTTCTTTGCTTCTTCCTCTCCCCTCCCACCTCCCCACTGAAGGTCTATTATTTGTATTCATATGTCTGGCTCTGTTTTGCTTGTTGTTTGTTTTGTTCTTTATTGTCCTGAAATGGGTGAGATCGTATGGTATTTCTTTCACTGACTAGCTTATTTCACTAAGCATAATACTCTGCAGTTCCATCCATGTTGTTGCAAAGGGTAGGAGTTCCTTCTATCTTTCTGCTGTGTAGTATTCCATTGTGTAAACATACCAAAGTTTTTTGATCCACTTATCCACTGATGGGCACATAGGCTGTTTCCAGCGCTTGGCTATTGTAAATAATGCTGCTACGGACATAGAGGTACATAGGTTCTTATGAATTGGTGTTTCAAGGTTCTTCGGGTATAGTCCTAGTAGTGGAATTGCTGGATCAAAAGGCAGTTCCATTTTTAGTTTTTTAAGGAAACCCTATACTGTTTTCCACAGTGGCTGCACCAGCCTACATTCCCAACAGTGCATGAGGGTTCCCTTTGCCCCGCATCCTCGCCAACACTTTTTGTTTGTTGATTTGTTGATGATTGCCATTCTGACAGGTGTGAGGTGGTATCTTATTATGGTTTTAATTTGCATCTCTCTGATGACTAGTAATGTTGAGCATTCTTTCATATGCCTTTGGCTATTTTTTTTTTTTTTTTAAGATTTTATTTCATTATTTTCAGAAAGAGGGGAAGGGAGAGAGGCAGAGAGGAAGAGAGACATCAATGTATGGTTGCTTTTCACCTGCCTCCAGCCACAGACCTGACTGGAGACCTGGTTTGCAACCTGGTTATGTGCCCTGGCTGGGGAATCGAAACTGCGACCTTAGGGTTCGCAGGCTGGCACCTTATCCACTGTGCTATCAGCCAGGGCTGGGCTATTTTTTTTTAATTGCAATAAAATACGCTTCATAATTCCCCATCTTAACCATTTTTAAGTGGGCAGCTCACTGACACCAAGTACGTTCACACTGCTGTTCCATCACTACCTCCATCCCCAGAACTCTTCATTTCCCAAACTGAAACTCCGTCTCCATAAAACATGAAATCCCCATTCCCTGGCCCCCCAGACCCCAGACCCTGGCAACCACCATTCCACTTTCTATCTCTATAAATGTGACCAGCCCAGGTACGTTGTGTGAGTGGAATCACATGGTAATTGTCCTTTTGCAAGGGCTTCTTTAACTTAGCCTAATGTCCTCAAGGCCCACCCTTGTTGTAGTATGTGTCAGAATTTCCTTCCATTTGAAGGCTGAATACTATCCATTGTATGTATAAACTACATCTTGTTTATTCATGCACCCATCAGGGAACATTTGGGTGGCCTCTACATTTTGGCTTCCGGGAATAATGCTGTGCTGGACACAGGTATGCAAATATCTCTCTGAGATCCTGCTTTCAAATATGTGGGTGTGTACCCAGATGTCGGGGTGCTGGGTCACATGACAGCTCTGTTTCCTGAGGAACCTCCATACTGTTGTCCACCAAGGCTGTACTGTTTTATATTCCTGCCAAGAGTTCCAATTTCTCCACATCATCTCCCACACTTATTTTCCATTTTCCAACAGCAGCCATCATAATGACGTGAGGTGGCCATCTCCTCTACTCCTGGACCCTGCTCACACCAGACGATCCATGGGTGTTTGCCCTGCCAACCGGATTTTGCCCTGGCTTTCCTCCCTGGTCCTCAGCCTCGCTGGGAGGCAAGCGGCTGTTTCTCTCTCCCTGTGGAGGACCTCAAGCCTTGCGATTCCCAGGACCACTTATGGCCCAGGCCACCTCAGTTCACCCCAACAGAGGGCAGCACAGGGAGCAGGGTTCTTAACCACCAGCCAACCTCAGCCCCAGGGCTTTCTCTGGGGGTACACAGATCTGACATGCCCTGTACACTCTGCACAGCCAAGGACCAACACAGCCTGTGACTGATGCAAGTCAAGGGTCCTGCAGCTGCTGCTTCCTTTCCAGCTATCAGCACAGATTTTGTTCCTGGTTCCCAAAGAGAGATCTTCCTTCTCCCGGTAGGGTCTGACTCTCCTTGCCCTGCCCCAAAGGCAGACACGGTGGTAGCTTGAAGTCTTACCAGGAAGGCAACCCTCACAAGAGTCCCCGGCACTCACCTTGGTGTCAGGAAGCTGACATCTCCCTGGCTCAGCCACACAAACAGTGGAAGGCATGACCAAGGAGGCCAGGACATAGGAACTTACCGTTCTGAAGAAGGAAAGGAGTGGAATGATCTAGAACAAGACTGGGGAGGGCAGACCTGTGCTTATCCTGTTTACCTTTCTATCAAGGTGGGATGCTTCAACATGGCCTTCGAGCCAAGAGACCTGTGTTCAATAGCAGCTCCATCAATACATGCTGTGTGACCTTGGGCAAGCCCCTTCACCTCTCCGAGCTTCTTCTAGCACATGAGGATGATAACACCTGAATCCCTGGGTTACCAGGTAGCTTTGTGGTGCAATCTGGGTCCCCCTCAATGCACCCACCTGACTGCCACTATTGAATGTGGAAAATTGCCTTCCTTTATTCCTACCCCCAGCCACTGATATCCCACACACATTTAGAACATTTGCTGGAAGAACAAAACATGAGATGAAAGGAAAACAGCCTTCCTTTTTCTGACAGGAGCTGGCTTATTCATTAGGGAAAAAACACAGCACCACAGCACCACCTCCACGCCATCCTTTCTTTGTGTTTGGGCTTCTAGGGAAACAACAGACTGATGGTGGTTTCCTTCCATGATCCCCCACCCACCCAGAAATTCCCCAACAGCTGCCAAGCTCAGTGATAAGAAAAGGGATCAATTTCCAGAAACATGTCAGCACATTTCAGAGACATAGAAGAGAGGTGATGCCTCTCCGGTGCCCTCCATTTCACCTCTATACACAGTCACAGGTCACCTGGACTACATTTCCATTAGCACTGTGACCTCCCAGGATGCACCAAGGAGGAAGATATGGGCCTGATAAACTCTGATGACCGCTGAGATGTCATTGCCTCCATTGCTTGTCACAGGTGAGGATGGAGCATGTATCAAGCACCCACTATACGCCTGGACCTTGGAGACACAGAGATTCTGGCATTCCATATTCATCACGTAACTATTATTCCTGACCACAAACCAGCTGCTGCAGGCGTTGTGCTGGGTATTTGGCCACGAGAGAGAGCAAAACAGACTGTTGTGAGATTCTGGGACAGGAGCTCAGAGGAGGGCGAAGCCACCTTTGCCCAGCCTCCCACCCCACCTCCATGTTGCTGGTCTTCAGAGCTCTCCACCCTCTGCTTAAAATGGCCTCAACTGAGGCAGCAGTGAAAACAGTGGGGAAAGAAACGGAAGAACCAAGTCCTGGAAGGAGAACCTGCACAGCAAAATAAATTTAGTGCAGAATTTGATTACAACCATGAAGACAAGGAAGTAGGAACTCACAGGGAAATAAAACCAGGGGTCTTAGGGGAGGTCCTGTGCACCTGCCTTACCCAGACCAAGTTCAAGATAACTCCAAATGGCAAACCCAAACTTTCCACCTTTTATTCCAGAAAAAGTAATGTGAGGCTGCAGGGGTCAGGGAGGCCTGGACCGGGGTCTCTGACAAGCCTGGGTCAGGAAACCACCTGCGGGCACCCTCCCTCCACCTCCAGGGCCTGCTTCTCCCAGCCTACCAGCCCAGCAGCTCCACACATAATCAAGAGTGGGTGTTTCCCCCTCAACACCTGTAGTGACTCCCTCACCTCTCCGGTAGAGTCCAGGCTCTCTGCCCCTGCAAGGCCCAGGTGACCTCCCCAGCTGCTCCCAGACAGCACCCAGGTCTCCAGCCCCTTTCCCCAGGCATTTCACACACACCCCCTTGTGCCCTACTGCCTTCCCTCACTTCTACCCTAGAACTCTCAGCTGTCTCCACTTATCCTGCAGACTCAACCAGTGCCTTCCCTGCTGCCCTACCATCTCCCCAGAAGTAAGGTGCCCTCCTCCTGCTTCCTTCTGCCTGAGAGGCCAGAGACTGCATCTTATGACCCTATCCCTGTGCCTGGCATAGAACAGGAAAAGAAGTGGAGTATTTATTGAGTACCTACTCTGTGCTGGCCACTTTTGTAAAGGTCATCTCAAATAATGTTCACAACAAATTCATAACATGGTATTGTTCCATGTTACAGCTAAGGAAAGAGACCTCAGAAGCGAGAAATTTGAAGGGCTTCAGAAACAAGAGTCATCATAGCAGAATGAAGTAGATAGTCAGATGTGTCCTGAGAGGTGGAGCTGGAATTGAGCTTGAAAATGAAGGGGATTCTAGCAAACACAAAGGCGGGAGAGAGAGAAAAGGAGGGCTTTTAAGGCAGGGGGTGAGAAAGCCCAGAAGTGATTGGCAAGGCTGAATAGGACAGTTTAATAGAGGAATTGGGTATGTACTTAGAAAAATCCATCAGGAGCAGGAAACAAAATAACAGGAAGAACACCTGGCCTGCCATGGAAACAGGGAAGTTTCTGAGCTGGGATGGGCAGTGCCTGAGAGGGGAAACCCTCCTGACAGTCTCTCATCCCCGTGGACAGCCATTCCCAGGAGGTAGGGGGCAGCATGAGACATCCTGGAATCTCACCCTGTGGAAAGCAAACCCACTGTCACTGCCCTTTCATGACTCACCTCTCCCCGCAAGCTGCGCACTCTTTAACCAGGCTCCCTCAGCCCTGCTCTGACCTGGGTCAAAGTTCCTTAGGGAAGTGTGTGTGTGAGTGTGCGTGTGTCCGTCCATGTAAGCCAAATGTGGGGCTGTTAGCTGCTTTCTATGAGATCCACCCGAGATCTGCACACAGCCCTGGCTCCTCAGAAGCTGGCTTCCCTAACTGCCTGCAGCAAAAGGCACCAGAGCTCACCTGTCAGCAGAGGAGCAAGCAAAGGCCCTGAATTTGGAGAACTAGACGGAAGTCGTCAGGGAGAGAAAGTTATCAGGAAGACTAGGACCAGCAGCCCAGGGACTGACGAGGCTCACCTGTCTTGCACTGGCTGCCAACACCCCCTCCCCAAAGGAAACGACCCAAATAAACAGAGGAAGGCCCCAGACAGGTTACAATTCAGCAACACTTCCAACTCCTGTTCACTGCACTTGTTCCAGAATAATCAGATGGGAGAGGCGGTCCTTGCGCTGGCCTTCCTGGTTCCAGGTTAGCCCCAGGGCTCCTGTGCATCCCAGGTGCTGAGTCTGTGAGGAGGCCAGGCCAAAAGCCAACCACTGCCTCTGCCTGCCAAGGCCAGGCACCTGGCTCTCACTCTGGCTGACACCCCA
The DNA here is from genome assembly GCA_004026585.1 of Noctilio leporinus. Taxonomy (NCBI): domain Eukaryota; kingdom Metazoa; phylum Chordata; class Mammalia; order Chiroptera; family Noctilionidae; genus Noctilio; species Noctilio leporinus. Next base: position 1,683 of record PVIW01006697.1, on the reverse strand, counting down.
ACCCTTGAATTGACCATGTGATATGGCACGTGGAACTGCCAGTGGGCTGAACAGAGACTGTTGCTTGGTGTGCAAGAAAAGTGGGTCTGGGGGGAGAGGCTGCTGCCTCAAGGGCCCCTTGACCCAGAGGCACCCCCACTGCACTTGAGAAGGAGGAAGGACTAAGAAAGAAGGAAGCACCGAAGGGGGTCCATCCTACTCCACAGCCAGTGCTGAGCTGCAGACCGGACTCACCACTTGGTTTTTGTGTCATCACCAGTGATTGAAGATGTGGCCAAACCACCAGTCAGACAGATTTCCCCCCAGTCCCCACATTAATTGGTTTTTGGATTCTACAACCCAAGCTGCAGAGTTGGAGCTCCTGGATAATCCCACAAGGGCTTGGATGCAGAGGCCATGACCTGAAGCCAAAGCTGCCAAGGCACCTGGGCCATGCTTGCCTGGACAAAGATCCTAGAAAAGCAGCTCTGGGGTCTATGCCCAGGCTGGCGGTCTTCTGATCTCAGCGAGGCCCTGCCAGATGGGCTGTCAGCCAGCTATCCTGGTGGTCACTTAGGAGCAGATGTGTTCCACGTTATCTGCCCAGAGGAGCAGCTGCACCTGTGCACCGATCTGGGAGGGCTGAGGTGCAGCTTCTGCCCTCTCTCTGGGGTGGCCTGGCCAGGCCTGGTCCCTACAGCTCCTTGCACTATAGCTCCAGCCCAGCGAAGTTAGGCAGAGGAGGGCAGAGAAGTCACCTGCAAGCTCCCCTTCTCCATTTCTCCAATTTTCCATGGGAAGAGGTTGATAAGGGATTTGTTATATACAAAGTCTGTCCCAAAAGTATCAGGCTAGTGTCAATATAATTAAAACTGATTGCGTGGCCGGTACTTTCAGGACAGACCATGTATGCCTACAACATGCCTGGAGCATAGTAAGTGCTCAATAAATGCTACTTTCTCCTTGGTTGGTGTAGCAGACTGCATACTGATGCTCAAAGCTAGACTTGAATCAGTCTGCTTGTACATCCAGCTCTGCTGCTTTGTATCAAGTCACTAACTGCTCTGAGGCTCAGGGTCCACATGTACAAACATTTGGACAATGATTGTACCTACTTCACAGCCTGTAATAGTGCCTGGTTCATAGTATATGCCAAATAGGTACCCAATATTATTTACCTTAAGAGAGGAATCTGGCTGTTTCCAAATGAGGATTTAGGATAATACAAAAGCTCAAATCCAATTTTAGGGGTAAGGACATAGGCCCTCTCAGTCTCTCCTCTCATATGCCATTTAAAGACAGGGTTCCGGGCTCTGAGAAGCAATGGACAATCCCAGGTGTTAGCACCAACCCCACCTCCCTTGTGGAACTCTGCAGGAAGTGTGCCTATCACACAGTAGGGGCAGTTTTCAGCAGAAACCCAAACATAAATAACTTTTCCCACCGAAGTGGCAATAAAATCATACTCCCTTCTTCAAAGCTGGATACAAAATGCCAACCTTTTCCTTTTTTTTTTTTTTTTTAATTTTATTGTTGTTGTATTACATCCATCCCTTTTTTGCTCCCCTCTGTCCCCCTCCCCACCCACCCTTTCCCCCCAAAGTCAATCCCACCTGTTGTCCATGTCCATGGTTCCTTTATACTAGGTTCTTGTCTAAGCTGCTCCCCTTCTTTGCCTCTGCCTCCCCCCTCCCCCCAACCCCT
>PVIW01006696.1:29186-83351 GCA_004026585.1 Noctilio leporinus | reverse complement strand
TCACCCTTAATAATCCCTGACTGGTCCAGATGGAGCCTGGACCTGAGGGCTTTTAGCAGAGGAAAAAAAAAAAAAAAAAAGGAGAATGTCACAAGAGAAAGAAAAATCAATATTAATAAAGAAAAGGTTTAGGTTTCTGTTCACCCTTTATGGTCTCTTTTTGGTCCAGGTGGAGCTAGGACCAGTGGGTTTTATCAGGGAGAAAAGAAAGGAGAAAGAAAGAAAGAAAGAAAGAAAGAAAGAAAGAAAGAAAGAAAGAAAGAAAGAAAGAAAGAAAGAAAGAAAGAAAGAAGGAAAGAAAGAAAGAAAGAAGGAAAGAAAGAAAAAAGGATGGGGGGAGAAAGTCACAAGACAAAGAGAAATCAATATTAATAAAGAAAGTTTTTAGCTGTGTGTTCCCCCTTTATGATTTCTGATTGGTCCAGGTGGAGCCAGAACCTGTGGGCTTTACCAGGAAGAAAAGGAAAAGAAACAATTAAAAAAAAAAAAAAAAAAAGAGGAAGGAAGAAAAGAATAAAGAAAGGGTTTAGAAAGGCTGGGGAAGGGAGGAATACTTAGATTGAGGACTGGGAATGCGTTATAGCCACAGAGTGAATAGACTTTAATTTGAGAGTAGGGGAGGGTCTTGGGTATTTAGGTGGATTGAGGTATGGTGGGGATTAAGAACATGTGAGAGTAACTTTTGCAAAGGATATGTTGGGGCTTAATAGTTCATATTGCTGTCAGTATAATTCAGGTGCTTGAGATTGGCAGCAATCCCTTTCCTGAGGCTGCCTCTTTTTCTTGGTCAGGACTTTACAGTCTATAGTCTATATTCTAGCCAGTCTTGGCGCGTGGCAGGGCCTCTGATTGTCACAGTAGGGCTGATTCTGAGTGTCCGCCCCCAGGTAGGCTGGGCCTTCAGCAGCCTGGCTGGGTGTTAGGGCTGCCGGTGTTCTGGAGCCCGCAGGGAGCCCCCTCCCACTCCTGGCGGAGATTCCTGCCTTGGATGCGCCCCCAGCACTTCTGCAGGGCAGCCTGCAACTTTGCTAGGCCCTGTGACGACTGGCCCCAGTCAAACGCGCCCCTCTGGGCAGAGCCGCTCCTGCCCAGAGCTGACCTCGGCCCGCCGGCCGGTCGATCGGGAATGCCTCACCTACTGTCCTGCTGGCCTCCTCCGCCTCTGGGCTCTGCTCCCCTGTGTCCAGATGCTGCCCGTTCCAATCCCCAGGGTCCTGAAGACGTCTCACGCTCCCTATCCTGTCCTCTAGCTGCTTTGGTACTCGAGAACACCATCAGCACTGCTCTCTACTCTGTCGCCATCTTCCCTCCTCTCTTATTTTAATTTTTAAACATTTTATTTATTATTTCCAGAGAGAGAGGAAGGGAGAGAGGGCAGAGAGAAAGAGAGACATCAATTATGGTTGCCTTTCACCTGCCTCCAGCCACAGACCTGGTTGGAGACCTGGCTTGCAACCTGGTTATGTGACCTAGCTGAGAATCAAACCAGCAACCTTTGGGTTTCAGACCAGTGTCTTATTCATGGTGTCACCAGCCAGAGCCGATCACTTTTTAAAAAGTAACATTATTGAGATCTAATTGATTTACAGTAAACTGTACATATATAAGGGGTACAGTTTGTTACATTTTAACACATAGAACATGTGAAATAATTGACAAAAAACATGATGCAGTCAGCCTCCTATATCCACAGGACAGGTTCTGTATCTTTGATTCAACAAATCTTGGATCAAAATTATTATTTTTTTAATGTTAACATTGCTGTTGACAGGTACTATATATGTAGTTAGAACTAAAAACAGCTGCAACTATAGTGAATATATATGGACACTTTTATTGTCATAGTTTCTAAGCAATATACCAAGTATTACATAGAATTTACATTTTATTAGGTATTACTGATAGCCTTATCAGAGCTCACTTGTATGTTACTAGCTGTTTCTCTCTTGCTAACTTTAATATTCTCTCCTTGTCTTGGAATTTTGCCATTTTAATTATGATATATCTTGGAGTGGGCCTCTTTCGGTTCATCTTGATTGGGACCCTCTTTACTTCCTGGACTTGCACGATTTTTTCTCTTATCAAGTTGAGGAATTTTCTGTCATTACTTTTTCAAACAGGTTTTCTATCCCTTGCTCCTCTTCTTCTTTGGTATTCCTATGATATGGATATTATTACATTTCATTCAGTCCTATAGCTCCCTAAAACATTCTTCATTCTTTCTGAGTCTTTTTGCTTTGTTTCATAGTCTGTCTAGGATTTCCTCCCCTTTTCCTGCTTTCAATTCCTTCTACTGTATTCTTCATTTTTTTAAAATTTAATTTTATTGTTTTTTATATCTTTTATTATTATTATTATATACTCACCTCTGTCCCCTTCCCTAACAACTCACTCCCCACCAAAGTCAATCCCACTTGTCCATGTCCATGATTCTTCTATACTAGTTCCTTGATTAAACTGCCCCCCTTCTTTGCCTCCTCCTCTCCCCACTATCCCCTGCCCATTGAAGGTCTATTCATTGTATTCATGTTCCTGGTTCTGTTTTGCTTGTTGTTTGTTTTGTTCATTATTATCCTGTAATGGGTGAGATTATATGGTATTTGTCTTTCACTGACTGGCTTATTTCACTAGGCATAACACTTTCAAGTTCCATCCATGTCATTGCAAAGAGTAGGAGTTCCTTTTTTCTTTCTGCTGTGTAGTATTCCATTGTGTAAATATACCAAAATTTTTTGATCCAATCATCCACTGATGGGCACTTAGGCTGTTTCCAGCACTTGGCTATTGTAAATAGCACTGCTATGAACATAGGGGTCCATAGGTTCTTATGAATTGGTATTTCAGTGTTCTTCAGGTATAGTCCTAGTAGTGGAATTGCTGGATCAAAAGACAGTTACATTTTTAGTTTTGTTAAGGAAACTGCATACTGTTTTCCATAGTGGCTGCATGAGCCTGCATTCCCACCAGGAGTGCACCAGGGTTCCCTTTTCCCCACATCCTTGCCAATACTTGTTGTTTGTTGATTTGTTGATGATTGCCATTCTGACAGGTGTGAGGTGGTATATTATTGTGGTTTTAATTTGTATCTCTCTGATGGCTAGTGATGTTGAGCATTCTTTCATATGCCTCTGGGCCCTTTGTATGTCTTCCTCAGAGAGTTGCCTGTTCAGGTCCTTTGCCCATTTTTTAACTAGGCCGTCTGTCTCCCTGGTGTTGAGTCTCATAAGTTCTTTATATATTTTGGATATCAAAACCTTGTCTGAGGTATCTTTGGCAAATATGTTTTCCCATACAGGTTGGTTCCCTTTTAATTTTGTTTTCTTTAGCTGAACAGAAACTTTTGAGTTTGATATAGTCTCATTTGTTTATTTGCTTTCTTATTTCCTTTGCCCTTGGGGAAGTATCAATAAACATATTTCTGCATAGGATATCTAAAATTTTACTGCCTATGCTTTTTCTCTAGGACCTTTGTGGTGGCACTGCTAATGTTTAAGTCCCTTATCTGTCTTGAGTTTATTCTGGTGTGTGGTGTAAGTGGGTGATCTAGTTTTATTTTTTTGCATGTTGCTGTCTAGTTCTCCCAATACCATTTGTTTGAAGGGACTGTTTTTACTCCATTTTATGTTTCTTCCCCCTTTGTTGAATATTAATTGACCATAGAGTCCTGGGTTTATTTCTGGGCTATTCTTTTCCATTGATCTATATGTCTATTCTTATGCCAGTCCCAGAGTGTTTTGACAACAGTAGCCTTGTAGTATAGTTTGATGCCTGGTATTGTGATTCCTCCTACCTTTTCTTCTTTCTCAAGATTGCCATGGCTATTCCTGGGTGTTTTTGGCTCCATATAAATTTTTGAAGTATTTTTTCTCAAGACAGCATATACATGGGTCATGTTTTCTTATCCATTCATCTACCCTATGTCTTTTGATTGGTGCATTGAATCCATTTACATTTAAGGATATTATTGATTGATACTTATTTATTGTCATTTTCCCCCTTTGTACCTGTGTTTCTCTCTGTTTCTTCATTTTTTAAAAGCAGACCCTTTAGCATTTCTTGCAAAGCTGGTTAGGTAGAGGTGTATTCTTTTAGACTTCTTTTGTCTGGGAAACTCCTTATTTCTCCTTCCATTTTGAATGAGAGCCTTGCTGGGTAGAGTATTCTTGATTGCAGGCCTTTGTTTCCCATGATTTGGAATATTTTTTGCCATTCCCTTCTGGCTTGTATTGTTTCTGTTGAATAATCATTTTATCAAACGGAGACCCCTTATATGTTATTTTCTGTTTCTCCCTTGATTTTTTTAGGATTCTCTCTTTATCTTTGAAATTTGCCATTTTAATTATAATGTGTCTTGGAGGAGGTCTGTTTGGATTTATCCTCACTGGGATCCTCTGTGCTTCTTGAACTTGAGTAATATTTTCACTCACCATGTTAGGGAAGTTTTCTATCATTACTTTTTTGAACAGGTTTTCCATTTCTTGTTTCTCTTCTCCTTCTGGTAACCCTGTGATACAGAGGAGAGGTTTATTTAGATGTAAAGCAAAGAATCATGATTAGGTGGCAGGCTCAGGCACCCCTGGGCAGAGCAGATTGCTTCCAGTGGGTGGGGCTATGAGAACCCTCATAAGGAAGCTGCCTGGCCCAGTGCAGTCCGCCAGAGATATGGGCGTTGAGTCAGCATTGGCATCCTCACAGCTGCTTCCCCACTTCTCTCCTCCAAGTCACCGCCACAAACTTTCCCCACATGTGTCCCATCCTCTCTGCCCTCCCTCCACTGGAGCCCAGGGTAGGTGGGTGTCAATGTATTTTCATTGTGGTCACCCTAATAGTTCTCTGTCTCCAGTGCTCTCTCAGGCTAGTAAGATCCATGGCTTTCCACTCTTCTCAGCTGGATGCTGCTCTGCTCTCTGACATGTTGCCATAGCTGGGACACCCAATTGGGGGATCAGAACCCACCCTTCTCAGCTGGGGCCCCCAGCTCCATTCATTTGGTTGCTGCCTCTGGTGGGGGCCCAGCCAGCCCTGTCTCATTTCCACAATTCCTACCAGTCATGTTGTGATGAAGAGTCCTCTTCTATTCTGTCTGTGCTTATAGGACTTCCTTTCAGCTGGTGTTCTGTTGGTAATTCCAGTTGACTTTTTCTCCAAAAATGTAATTCCAGATGTGAACTGGGAGGAGATTGGTGTAGCTCCATTTACTCCTCCACCATATTGTATTCTTCATTTCCTCCTGGCTCTTATTGATAGTTTCTATGTCCTTTTTTCATACTAGTATAGTTTGCAGTAAGTTCCTTGTAGTTTCCCTGAAGTTTTTGTAGTTTTCATTGAGCTTGTGGAGTTTCCTTATAATTATTATTTTGAACTCAATGTCTAATAATTGGTTTGCCTCTGTTTCATTTAGTACTCTTTCTGGAGATTCTTCCTTTCCTTTCAATTGGGGTTTTTCATTGTCTTCCCATTTTAGGTGACTTCATTTTTGTTTCTACTCTTAGATTCATCTGCTTTGACTCCCTGTCTTTGTGCTGTGACCTCCTGTGTTAGAAGACCTGTGGGATGCAGTGGTACAGTGTCCTTGATCTCCTGAAATTGATTCTTTGGGGATTCCCTTTATAGCATTTATGTGGGATTTTTGGTTGTAATTGTGTTTTTGTTGCTCTTGGGTCACTCTTTGGTGAGTTCTTCCCTCTAGCCTGCTGACTGAGTAACTCTGCCCACCATGCCTTTTATGCTGTTTTACAGGTGCTACCAGAGCAAAACCAGAGCCCAGGAAGAAACATCACACTGGCAAAAATAACCCCCACCCACAATTACAATATCAACAGCAAATAAGCCAGCATTAATAAAGGTATAAAGAGATTAAGACCATTATAAGAAATGGAAAGTTAATATGAGATGACTAAATGAAAGAAAAATGATTTTGGAGACAGTAGAGGGAGAAAAAATAATATGAATAGTGAATAGGGACAAGGTAATGAGAGAAAGAATGTAAAACTTACATTGTAAATAAAAGAGGGTGGAAAGAAGGTGGAATGAAGTAAGAGAAGGGAAATGTATAGTATTAGGCTTAAACAGTGAGAGAGAGAATAGAAAAGAGGGGAAAAAATGGAAAGAAAATAATTAGGAACTGAATTGGAAAAAAGATCCACCACAGTACTATCAACAACCAATGAGCAAAGATTAATATAGGTGGGAGGGAATAAGAAGGAAAAAAGAAAGAAAGAAAAGCTTAATGTTGTCTAGAGGAATGGGATGTGATTTTGAAATGATAGAGGGAGAGGAAAACTAAGAGTCAGGAATGAAAACCCGGCTAATACAAGGAAAAATTCAAATTTAAAACAAGAAAGGGTAGGAGGAAGTCAAAATGAAGTAGGAAGGGGGAACAGTAAAATTTGAGATTTGAAATACAAAAATAATACAGACCTAAGAATAAAACTGAATAAATGCAACAACAATCACTATAACAATTAATGAGCAAAGATTCATCAAGGTGTATAGAGAATAAGGGTATTTTAAAAGCTGGAAAAAGAATGTGAGATGACTGACGACAAGAAGAATGGTTGTGAGAGGTTGGAGAAGGGAGAAGTAGTAAGAGTGCAGAATGGGAACAAGTTGCAACAAGAGAGAAAATAGAATTTAAAACAAAAATTGGAAGAAGAAATAAGGTAAATGGGTGTAAATAAAATTTTGTTCATTGGCCCTTTAAGAAATTCTCTGTGACTTCAACGGTCTTTCCCTGGTAGGCAAAAACCCCACTGCCTTTTGCAGCTGGCTACTGTTTGGTTTCCTCTCCAGCTCTGATGCTATATGCTGAGGAGCCCAAGTTGGGATTTAGAATCTACACTTTTCATGGGGAACCCCCAGCTACTGAAATTTCGTTGGCATTTCAGCCACCATCCATGGGAGCCTGCAAGCCCTCTCAATTCTCCTTTGCACTCTGTATCAGTCACATTGTGATGAAGCAGTTTCTTTTGTCTGTGGTTATAAGGATTCCTTACAGCTATTATTCAGTTGGTTATTCTGGATGATTTCTCCGCAAATTAGTTGTAATTCCAGATTGGTGCCGGGAGAAGGTACCTTCCACTTATACCTCCACCGTCTACAATCCCAATAAATGATATTTTAACAGTATTGAGTCATTTGACTCATGAATATGGTCTATATCATATCCCCATTTACTTAAGCTTTCTCTCAGCCTTGTTTTAACACTTTCAGTGCATACAACTTTACATGTTTTGTCAGATTTTGTCCTTCTTACTTCATTTTTTTGATGCTACTACTAGTGATATTATTTTAAAATTTGAAGTTGTGAGTGTTCATTAGTAGTATGTAAAAATAAAATTGGAGACTTCCAGCCAAGATGGAGGCATAGGTAAACATGCTTGTCTCCTTCCACAACCATAAGAAAAATTTTAGCTACCTCAAAACTAAAATCATTCAGAACTACCAGAAAATTGAACTGTATGGAAGTCCAACAAAGATATAAAGAAGCAATACTCATCTGGTCAGCACTGCACTGACTTTGCCCCTTAAAATGTAGCAGATGCGGCAGCTCTACCTAAGACACAGAAGTAAACACAGGAGGCTATCAAGTTGAGACAGAGAAGTATGGATTCAAAGAGGGAACAGATCAAGGTTCAACTGTAGAAACTTAAGCAATGACAGATGCAGAGTTCAAAACAGTGGTGATAATGATGCTCACAGACTTAACAAACATGCTTGAGTATGGTAAATGCATAAGGGAAGAAGTGAAGGCTATGCTAAGTGAAACAAAGGAAAATCCACATGAAATCAATGGGAAAGGGAAGGAAGCTGGGGTTCAAATAAATTATTTGGAACATAAGCAAGAAATAAACAGTCAACCAATATAGAATGAAGAAAGAAGAATTGAAAAAAATTGAGGAGAGGCTTAGGAACCTCTAGGACAACTTTAAATGTACCAACATCTGAATCATTGGCATGGCAGAAGCGGAAGAGCAAGAAATTGAAAACTTATATGAAAAATAATGAAGGGAAACTTCCTAAATTTGGTGAAAACAAAATAGACATGCAAGTCCAGGAAACAGAGAGCCCCAAACAAGCTAGATCCAAAGAGGACCATACCAGGAAACATAAAAATATATTTTACTTTTAAATATGTTATAAACTTAACACTAGATTGTCATTATTATTTAAAGAGCAGATTTTCTTCTGCAGCATTTTAGTAACAAAAAAGTAATGTGTTTACTGATGTGGTAACTATTTCTGATGTTTTTAATTCTTTTGTATAGCTCTATATTTCCACATGTGCATATCTTTTTCTTCCATGCTGGTTTTAAGGTATTTTTTATTATTCCTGATTAAAAGTATTTGATTACTATATACCTCTGTATGTTTCTCTTCATGTTTCTTATGTTTTGGGGTTCATTTAACATGAATTTATGGGTTTATACTTTTTCTCAAGTTTGAATAATTTCAGAATTTTTTTGTTGCTTTATTCTATTTCTCAGTTCAGTGATTCTAATGTCATGCATGTTAGGCTGCTTGATGTCTTCCAATTCACCAGTTACGTTTTCTTCTTTCCTTCCTTTCTCCCTCCTCATTTTTCTCCTTTATGTTTCCTTCCCTCCCTTCCTCCTTTTCATCCTCTTTCTTTCTCTTTCCTTTTCCCTCCCTCCTTATCTTTCTACCTTCTTACCTTCCTCTGTTCCTTCCTTCCATTCTTTGGCATTCTATGACTCATTTGGGTAATTTTCTTTTTTATGTCTTTGAGTTCACAAATCTGTTTTCTTCAATGTCTAATTTGTCATTGATCTTAACTAGTACATTTTTGTTCTTATACTTTATAGTTTTTATCTCTGAAAATTTGAGTGTTAAGAAATCTGTATCTCTACTTCACTTTTTGAGTATATATAGGATACAGCTATCATGACCATTTTAATATTCTTCTGTACTAGTTTCAACATCTGTGTCAATTTTAGACCAATTTTGATTGATTTATTTTTCTTCTCATTATGAGCCTTATTTTTCTTCTTCTATCTAATAATATTTGATTGCTTGACAGACAGTGAATTTTACCATATTTGTTACTAGATATTTTTATATTCCTATAAATATTCTTAAATTTTTTCTGAAGTGCAGTTGAGTTACTTGAAAATATATTGGTTTTTTCAGGTTTTACTTTAAAGGTTTAAAAGGTCTGAATGAAGTACTTCTCACTCAAGAGTTAATTATTCTCTACTATTGAGGAACGACACTACTGTGTATCCTACCTAAGGCCTTTTGAATTTTAAGGTTTGCTGGGAATACCTGACTCTGTGGGTCTTGGGTACTGTTGCTTCCTATTATTTCCTGTGGTTATTTTCCCTGTAGTTTTCTTATGTGCATGTGCTTACCAGTACTCAACTGAATACTGAAGGGTTTTTTCTATAGATATTCATGATTCCATTGCTGTGCAGCATTCTTCTCTTTAGAATTCTGCCCTATGAATTCTAGTTGCCTTGGTCTCCCCAGACTTTCAGCTCTAGGTTACACCTCTCTGTCCTGGAGCCTGGAAACCATGTGCAATAAGCTGTAGAGGTTTTAGGGTTCACTGTATTTCTTGCTTTTCAGGGGTTACTATTCATCATTGATTGGCGTTCAATATTTTGAAAACCTTTTCATATTTTGAAAACCTTATTTGATGTATTCTGATTATTTTAGGTGGGAGAGTGAGTCTTTTCCCTCCATAAATGCTGTACATGGAAGTCTAGACATAATGTTTTTAGTTTTATTTTTAGTTATATTTTATTGTTTATGCTATTACGGTTGTCCCAAATTTTCCTTCTTTGCATTCATGAAACCAGCTCCCCCACTTTCTTGGGCAATCTCCACATCTTTGTCTATGTTTATGGGTTCTGCATATGTGTTCTATGGCTACTCTATTCCCTATGCTGTACTTTATATGACTATTTATATGACTATATTTATATGACTATTCTGTAACTATGAATTTGTACTTCTTAATCCCATTACCTTTTTCATCCATTCCCCTGAACCTCCTCCTATCTGATAACCATCAAAACATCCTCTGTGTCTATGATTTTATTTCTTTTCTGTTTTTTTTTGCATATTTTATTTTTTAGATTCAATTGTTGAAAAATATGTATTTATTACCATTTAATTCTTCTTCTTCTTCTTCTTCTTCTTCTTCTTCTTCTTCTTCATATTTCATATAATACTGGTTTGGTAGGGATGAACTCCTTTAGCTTTTTTTTTTTGTCTGGGAAATACTTGATTCTTATCCCTTGATTCTAAGTGGCAGCTTTCCTGAGTAGAGTAATCTCAGTTGTAGTTCCTTGTATTTCATTACTTTGAATCTTTCTTGTAACTTCCTTCTAGCTTGCAAAGTTTCTTTTGAGAAACCAGCAGATAGTCTTATGGGAACTCCCTTGTAAGTCAATATTTTTCTCTTGCTGCTTTTAAGATTCTTTATTTGTATTTAACCTTTGGCATTTTAATTATGATGAATCTTAGTATGGGCCTCTTTGGGCTCATCTTATTTGAACAAGATGCACAGGGACTCTTTGTGCTTCCTGGACTTATTTGTCTAGTTCCTTCACCAAGTTAGGAAAGTTTTATGTCATTATTTTTTCCAATAGGTTTTCAACTTCTTGTTCTCTCTCTTCTCCATCTGGTACCCCCATTATGTGAATGTTGGTAGATTTGAAGTTGTCCCACATGCTACTTGTTTGAGAAGATTTAGGAAAATATGAGGCATGGACCAAAGTAAACTATTCATATGGATAAGCCTTTGGAAAAAGCTTGGGTGGGCCTGAAAGTTGGGTGGGGCAGGACATCAGGGAATAAACACATTGGGGCAAACAATGTCAGCCATATTGATAGAGTCTCAGATATGGGACCCACTTGCTGGCTCTGTTGGGAGAGGGCTCAGGAAAAGAACAATGGCTTTTGCCAATACTACTGCCTGGGACAAAGCTGTCCTAGCTCTTGCCCTGATGCTGGATAGGTCACTTCCTCCCTGTATGTCTCTAATGCCTTTCAATATGCTGCCCTGGCACTGCAGCTTAGTGGGAGTGAGAAAGTCTGTAGGAGGGCTCTTTAAGAGGTTTGCCAGGGATTCCAGCAGTCTTCTGCATCTTCATTCCCCACTGGTTTTTACAGCCAGAAGTTATGGAGACTTATCTTCCTAGCACTGGATCCCTGGGCTGGGGGTCTGGCATGGGGCTGGAACCACTTGGTTCTGAGATATCCCTCCCATTTTCTATCTATCACACATGGATATGGGACCAGCCCATTTTGTGTCTCTGTTCTTCCTTCCATTCTTGATATGGTTTCTTCTTCAATTCCATAGTTGTAGGCCTTCCATTCAGCTTGATTTCTGGTGGTTTCTAACAATAATTGTTCTGTAGATTAGGTGTAGTTTTGATGTGATTGTGGAAGGTGGAAAGCCATGTTTAACAATGCTATCATCTTGACTGGAAATATTCTCTCCTCAGAGCATAATTATTTTGAAGTTCTAGGTTAGTCACTTAGATATGTTTCTTAAGTTTTTGAACTTAAAAATAAATCAGTACACTAAGAAAATATCACAATTCTCTCAAATGAAATAAATGAGATAACATTTAAATTGTGTCCAGCATGGTGTTTGGTATACAGTATTTTTAAATATATATATTCATTTCTTCTCCCTCTCGCTCCCCATTGCTTCTCATAACGTAAAATATTATTTATTGAATTGTGTTAAATAAACTCTGCGGTTCCATATTCTGTTCTTAAAATATGAGGATTAGAGAATGATCACATTGTTGAAAACTCCCCAAACATATATTTTTAAAAGTATTTAGGGGTAAATGAATCATCTGGATCTATTAATAAGATTCATTTATTTTTTCCTAGGGAATTGTTAAATCTTATTCTGTTAATGTGAAGAGGAGAGAAACATAAGTGGGGTTCACCGAACAGTGGAATTTTGATCTCTAACATCTGCCTTCCTAGTCTTCTGTTCAATAAGGCAGTTTGAACAGGAGTTTCAATGTTATTTCATTACACATGGCTTGAATATCATGTAGCAGAACCAAGGTTATCCAGAAATCTCAGGTTCTATTCATTTATAAGCATTTACTTCATTCGTATACTACATTTATCTTTGAGGAGAGACTTGTAGAGTGAATGATACTATTTTAACATTTTCCTACCATAGGTGCTTGATCTAAATATATATATTGCATTCTTAAATGCCATAAGATTTCATGAATCAACACAGTCATATTTTTAAATATGAACCTATTCTAAAATTTGGTCTGTATGTAGAAATTAAAGTGTAAGGTAATCATGCAGGAAATTAAGACAAAACTCTACCTTTTAAATATGACTTTTTGATATATAGATTATTTACCTATATACAAATATATCTGTTTTATTTTATCAGTGTAGCACTACATCTCAAACCACTTGAACGGTACTAATAATGTAGATTTTTCCATCAGGTCAAGCAAAGATGTAGAGAATGTTGCTGGCAGAGGCAGTCAATTTTTTCACCATCTGTACTGAACTTGATTCATTCTTACTACATAGACCATGGTTTTAAATTGACTTCTGGTGTGTGTAGACTCTGCCTAGCCACCTCCATGCTTAATTGTTTTGTATGAAATATTTGAACATGAATAAAAACATGTCATAGCCATGTTAAAATACTAAGTGAATTTGGAACCATTTAAGGGGCTCTTGATTCTGCAAGAAGATTTTTTGTTTAATTACACAGTCTTAGTGTCTGGGATTGAACAAAATAAGTAACCCTCTCCCCCCAGATTTTTTCTTGAAGTCAGGCCATTCCAGGCCAAAATGTCCCCCAAATTTTTATTGTAGTAAGTAGAGTATATCACATCAAGATAGTGATGATACAAAGCATTGGATAAAAGACAATATTATTATTATTATTCTTTTATTTGACTTAAGAGCAAGATAAGGTTGATTTGCGTTTAGACATCAAGTGAAGGTTGGTTAGCTTAGGTTTACATAACTAAAAGAGGACTTACTGAAATGATACTCAATGGTATGAAGCCCAGTATATTGAGATTAGTATATACATACATGGGTAAGAAGTTCCACTTAATTCATGGATTGCTATCTTTTTCTCTCATAGGTAAAGCAGAGATAAAGTCTTTTTGAATTGTAGTGGAAACGAAGGCCCACATTTAGCCTATCAAATGTATTGTGACTAGAAATAGAGTTTATTTAATCTAATAACCTGGAGAAGTAGCCTAATTTTTGCGTTGATTCTTTTCTTGAATTTATTTTAAAAGTTACATAATGATTTTTTCTTATTTATTCTAGAATAATTATTTAGATGCTATGTATACTATTAGCATTAAAATTTATCATAAAAAATTTTAAAGATTTCATTATTTTTAGAGAGGGGAAGGGAGGGAGGCAGAGAGGGAGGGAAACATCAATGTATGGTTGCCTTTCGCTTGACTCCAGCTGGGAACCTGGCTGGAGACCTGGCTTGCAACCTGGTTATGTGCTCTGGCTGGGAATCGAACTGGGGTTCACAAGCTGGCATCTATCCACTGAGCAATCAGCCAGGGCTATTATCATTGGAATTTAGAACTATGACTCCATTTTTTCTTCAGTTGTAATCACTAGAAGTAAAGCTAGAACAGTTTTTACCCCCTGATGGAAATAAAAAGGTGTGACAGTTAATATCTTGTAGCACAATAACTATGCTTGTTATGATGATTTAGTAAAATTCCTGGCACAGATGTAACATCTAACTTAAGCTCTGTCTATAGATGGCAGCATGCAGACCACTTGCTAAAAAAAACTGCAATAGTACATCTCACTTGAGTTTTTCTATAATCCATGAAATATATTATTAATGATGGAAGCTAGTTAAATTTTATGAAAATTGTCTTATCAGTTAGATCTGGGAGTGGAGAATGCAGGTGTACCCTTAGATTTCAGTACACTTGTGTTCCTTCTCTCTCTCTCTTTTTTGTTTTCACTTGAATATTTCTGTTTACATTACGTGGGAAAAGATTACCACCATAATATGAAGCATCATTAGTAAATATAAATAATACTCAATTAGGAAGGAGCCATGAAAGGTAAAAAGAATATTGACAAGAGAAAATTATCAAGCTTGGCAGGCAGTATAAGAAGAAAGCTTAATCAGTGTGTTGAATCTATTTAATCATAATCAGGGATGGTAATTGACTTGGATTCGGCCTACTAAGTACTTGGCATGGATCTGGAAAACCTAATGCAGAACAAAGATTGTAAGTTGCTTCAAGGGTCTCAGACTAAGGATCACATTTCTTCTGTGACAAAACTATATGAAATCCTTATGACTTTTCTCTCAACCTACCTGGACACACATATGGATAGCTATAGTATCCACGCATTATCTTTTCTGTGCCATCAACACAGGTTAAGGAGGTAATGTGTGGCCATTTAGTGACTGATGCTGACTGTTCACCATCACTAGATTAGAACTGATTAACGGAGACTAATGCCCGTTGACAGCCAGAGCACCTGAAAGAAGTAAGTGAAGAAAGAACATCCTGGCAGGGAAATGAACAGGTCCTGATTCCAGAAGTGTTCCTAGCACATGGAAAGCAAGGCATGGCATGTACAAAGGGAGAGACTGGTAGGAGGTGAGGCCTGAGGAGTAATGTGGGGAAGGTATAGGTTAGAGATGTTGGATTGTTATTTTTATGGATTTAGTTCATGTATTTGACTATGTTAATCCTATTGGAATAACATGACAATTCTTGTGAATGATTGGCCACCCAGGGAAATTCATAAATAAAAATTTTAGTATCTCTAAAATTATTCCACATATCAGTATCTCTGGATAAGCCTACATTGGCATGTTTAGAAGGGAGAAAATAGCAAGTGGATAGCAAATCTCTTTGAGAGAAAGAATGAAGCCAAACTAGGTAGTGGTACTCCTCATCATGATGGTTTAGTAGATAGTATTTTACCTTGTCTTCAAATGACTGTTACTTAGCAATTGAATAGAACAGCTGCTTGTGAATTTACTAGTAAAAAATGGTCAAGGTTTTGCTTTTAAATCTTTTTCTATTTTGTTTTCATTATTGAAACATCTAACATTATATTTCAACTTGAAACAATAGATATACCTTATAATTTTGGGTGATAATCTCAAAATAAATTGAGAACTTTTTTTTGGAGCAAGAGATTGAATTTTTGGTAATAACATATAGATGGATGGATGGATGGAAAGACAGATAGACAGATAGATGAGTCCTTCTTGCTTTATATCAGTCTAAATGAAATCAGAACATCTGGGTGAAATATATATTAATTGAGTCACCAAATGCTTGTCCTTGTAACAACATTACATTCGGGTAGCAGGTAACATTTTGACATTCTAAAGTAACCCAGAGATTGCTTTCTTTCTGCATTGCTCATTCCCCAAAGTGAATTTTCTCTCCTGTGTTCCCATTATCATCCTGATATGATTCATGATAGTCTCTTAGATTGCTTCAAGGGATGTGGATAATTTAATGGTTTCATGTTTTAAAAAACTTCTTTTTTACTTCAGCAGAGGTTTTTAACTGGGATTACTATAATATCTATAGGGTCCATAGAGAGTCTACAGTTGTTCTCTTTAACCCTTGATATTGTACGCATGCATTTATGTGTATGTTTACATGCACATTTTTTGAGGAGAGAATTTTAAACCTCATCAAAGTCTCAAAGGGATAAGAGATCTGAAAAATATTAATATTACTTGTTTAATAGAAACATAACAGTTGCTGGGTGTTAGGTCGCATTAAGATACAACATGAGATCTCCACATAGGATAAGATATAGTTGAGTATTGAATGTGTTCATATCAATTAACAGGCTTGAGACTTTTCTATACCAACCACATTTCAAAGGAAATAATCCAAATATGGAGCATATCAAAGGAAAAAATAAGATGAGGTTTCCAGGGACTGATGAAGTTATTGATGGTTCCAATTCTTGGGTGAAGATGAATGGAAGAAAGTAGAGTTTTGAGCTACCCATTGTCATTTATTGCTCTTCCAACATGGAAGTATATAGTATCGCCAAGGTCATTGTGTAAGTGTTCAAACATTTTCTTTAGAATTCCTACCTTGGTTGGATTAAAAGAACAGTTCATAGAGGAGACAGGACAGCAGGGGTTTCTGTTGGGAAGACAGAGCAGGAGCAGTTCTGTGGGGCAGGAGGGAGCAATGGAGGGGGAATGAGACAAATATAATACAGTAACAATAAATTTTAAAAATAAAGCTTATAAAAATACAAAAAATATATGTATAATATTAGTTAGACACTAATATATATATATATATATATATATATATATATATATATATATATATATAAATTTCATGTGCCATGCCATTTTTGGCAAAGTCCTGGTGAACATCAAAAAGAAATATATTTATGGAGAGTTACCAAAAGTCTGAGACTACTGTTGTAATGATCTCCAAGGAGATTAAGACAATACAAAAGGAAAAAATGTCCTTGGTGGAAAAATAAGAGAAAGTGGATATTTCATTGCCACTTTCTAGTTGAGAGGCTAAGAAAGTAGGAGGGCCTTGGACTGGAGGCATTGTTGAATACAGAGGAATATGAATTCCCTTCTTAGGCTGGCAGAATTACAACAATGTGCAACACATGTTACACAAAACCTGCCCAGATGTAGGTACTAGGGAAAGGAAACAGTAATAGCTGGTCTAAACCATAAGCCATAATGAAAATATTTTATGACCAGTTTGCAAAGATTACATAAAAGCAATAATAAAGGTGGTCACCAATGGCAACAAAGAAAGGTTTTACTTTCATAAAAACTCACCAGGGTGATATAAATGCTGAAGACTATAGACTCTTAAAGGATCAAAGAAGAACTGAAAGGAAAAAGACACTAGGAATAAAAGATGTAAATATATAGAAAATTTTAGTTTAATGTTTAATTCATTTCAACAAATATGTTATAGGTACCAAGATGGATATAAGGATGAATAAGCTCTGCGTATTCAAAGAACTTCCAATACAGTTACATAGTTAAGAGCTAATATTGCAGTGGTATAGGTTGCACCATGCTATATAGGCATAGCATGTACAGAGTACTCTGTTAGGGACTACAGATGCAGAGATGAGTCCTTATCTTAAAGAGCTTACTTACACCAGTGAAGGGAGTGGAGGTACCTGTAGAATT
The DNA here is from genome assembly GCA_004026585.1 of Noctilio leporinus. Classification (NCBI taxonomy): domain Eukaryota; kingdom Metazoa; phylum Chordata; class Mammalia; order Chiroptera; family Noctilionidae; genus Noctilio; species Noctilio leporinus. Next base: position 66,160 of record PVIW01006696.1, on the reverse strand, counting down.
AACCTTCACATAACAGTATATGACTGCCACTAGGGATAATGATATCTGGGTTCAAAGACTACTTCCTATTTGATAGGAAAAGGCTTCAGAGAGAAGGTGGCATTTACAGTGGGCTTTGAAAGATGTTTATAGGGCTACTAGATATGTTTAAAAGGAATAGCTGCATAAGTATTATAGTAATTATTGTGGTTTGGTCAGAAAACACTTGTATTTGTGACAAAGCTTTTAATGAAAAATAATCAATGGCTTTCTCTGACTGGCTTATTTCACTTAGCATAATGTTCTCCAAGTCCATCCATACTGTTGTGAAGTGTAAAATTTTGTTCTTTTTTTATGGCCAAGTAGTATTCTATTGTATAAATATCCCATAGTTGTTTTACCCGCTGGTTTCACTCTTACGTGGAATATAATGAACAAATTGAACTAACAAGCAAAATAGAAACAGGCTCATACATAGAGAACAGGATGACAACTAAAGTGGGGGAGGTTAGGAGGTGGAGGGTTTGAACAAAATGAAAAAAGCACTCATGGACACAGACAACAGTGTGGTGATTGTAGAGGTAAGGGTGTTATAAGGGGACTAATGGTAATGGAAAAAATACAATGAAAAAATAGAAAAATAATCAGTAGCATCTTATTCTGTGGTCTTTTACAGAAAACTATATAATTACCCTTTCAGAGACATAGATAAGACTGAGAACTCTTGGATATCAATCATCTTGCTCTACAATCTAGTGCTTCCCTTTAGCCAGTACCCAAGAAAAGTAAACATAATTTATTTTAAATAAAATATATAACCATACCTAAAAAGGACTTGAAGAAGTCATATACAGTAATGCCTCTTAGCAGTTTCCCACAAATATTATAACCACATTTTACTAAATTTTCCAAGAACTTTATAAGTTACAGATTGTAACTCTCACTTTTCAGGTGAAGAATTACTCGGAGAAGTTAAGTCATCCCAATTTCACACTATTACAAACTAGAACTCCAAATCCTATCTACTGACTCCAAAGATTATTTTCTCAACCACTACTCAATACCATCATATTACCTATTAACAGGAAGCATAGAATAGAATCATAGTGGTTGTATCAGAATTCCTATTTCTGGCTAATAGGAGTAGAGAATTAATTTGTTAAGGGCCATATGCCAGCTCACTGAATCTCAGGAAGTCAGTTTTGAAGGCTGTGCATCCAAAAAGCTTACCCAGACCCACTGTTGCACTGACTTAGTGGGACTCTATCACTGCCACATCTGTACACAGCTTTGCATGCATGGGTGCTACTGACAGTGGTGTAGGGTGTCATACTTGTGACCTGGGCCACTTCAGCTCCTCAACAATGAATCTCTCTCTGCTTCTTCTGGCAGAATAAATTCCACATGGAATCTCCTTCCTCATTTCACTTTCTTGAAGTTACATGTGGGTGTATCTAATGGGCAGACCCCAAGTCATAAGTCATGACAAATTACAAAGTAATCCAGGAAACAAACATCTAGCTTGTAACTTTAGAAGGAGAGGCTTATAAATTAAGAAATTCCCCATGTGGAAAATATTTTTTAAAGGTTCTAGAGAAATTGAAATCTGTGGCCAGTAAAGGTTCATTTTGTAAAAGATTCTAGCATTTAACTAAATGTTCTTTATCTGTCTAGTGTTCTTATCAGCTCCTTTCTCCCTTGTATTCAGAAGGTGACCTTACCAGCATCTCAGCTCTAACACCATGCCAGCAATGACCCAGGCAGTAAAATATATATCACCAAATTAATTTAGTGGAACACTAAAACATTCATGCTTTTAAAATTTTAACAGAAGCCTGTGTTTTCTCCATTAAAAAAAATTAATCAGGTAGGATGTCTTTAATCAAAAGACAAGTCAACTGGGTCACACAAAAGACCAAATAATGGCATTGTAACTTTACAAATTCTCTGACTTTTGGTTGCTCTTTATAAGCCTGAAAAAAATATCAAAAGCAGTAAAAACTTATATTATTTCTGTCAGTAGTCCTTTTCATAAAATGTTGTGAAAACAATCTCTTTAAGAAGGAAGCAACATACTGAGCAGCAAGCCTCAGTCACAGGAAGTTCATTTTTTCTTTGGCTTACAGCCCAATGCCATCAGAACTAATTAAAAACAGAGCCACGCTGGTATGGGGCTCGGTGTTTGGGTTTTACAATAACAGAGTCGCAAAGCAGGGGGATGTCTAATGAGAATAGTTTCTGAGTTTGTTTTGTAGCATTGGGCAACTATGTCAATTACTGGAACTGCAGCTCAGGGCCAGCACCCATGCTGGGATGTAAGAGAGTCTTATTGCTGTGCAGATTGAGCTTCCACTTTGATACATGTGATATGCATGTCACTTGTATATACTGGTGCCGCTCCTTGGCTGAACACTATATTGAAGGAGGCTGATGCCACCTTGCTCCTCTTGTCTGAGGCCAGATCAAATGTTACCAGGCCCAGATTTCATCTGCATCATTAGCTATGCTCCAGTTAAAAAATGAAGCATGTCTTCTGGTTGGGAAATTGTTGGAAATGAAGGCTCTGACTTAACACAGCCATATGTATGAGCTCTTGAAGAATTAGTGTGTGATGGGAGAAGGGATAGAGAAAGACATACATACTGTGGAGAAGAGAAAAAGAAGAACAAAGCAGTATAGACATTTACTAGATCATTGATGGCTAAAGTATCTCCCTTGCTTTACTTTATGTATACCAGTAATAAAAGCAAGACTTTAGTTTCTCTATACTTTCCTTTATTCTTCTTTTCTTAAAAAATATATTTGTCAGTCAGTATAAATATATTATTTTAGGTATATTTTAATATAAATGCTTTACATTTGGGGTATCTTTGCTTGATTTCTATATAAATGCTAAATTGTCAAAGGAAAAAAATACCCTCCATACCCCACCTTCCCCTCAAAAAAAGAACCCTTATTTTCTCTCTGTGTATATAGGTATTTGGCAATCATGGTCTTCTGGTCATCTAAGAAACTACCTTATAAGAAAGAGACAGAGTGATGGAAAAAGCTGGTGGATTTAGGTAAGAAATTATCAGTAGAACACTTGCAACTCTATGCATGGTCTCTTTAGGTTTATAAGTTAATCTTATGTTCAGATGATAAGTACCACTGAAGATATTAATGTAGAATTGCAATAAGAGCCCAGCAAATTTATAATCCATTTTTATGATTTTGTACATTTAAAGACAGTTATATTTATTTATATGCTGTTTCATTTATATTCCTCTTTTATATAGTCTAACAGTACATGCAGAGAAAATATAATTCTAAGTACAAAGAGGAGCAAAAGGGGATGGATGTAATACAACAATAATAAAATTAAATTAAAAAGGAAAATATAATTTTAACAGATGAATTCAAATAAATATGAAGATTTATTTATTATCTTACAAAATCAAGCAGTTAATCATCTCAATTATTAGTAGCTCATGTAACATATACTTAGTTATAAGTGACCTTCCTGTATGCTTTTTTAAGGTATGAGAGGCATATAACAGATGAATGTGTTATGGGAGCAAGATTCTAAGAAGGTCCACATACATGATGTAGTCCAGTAATGTTTATTTAAATTAATCTGAAACATTTAATGATCTACATATTACTTCTTAATGTTAATGGTAGTTAGACATAAAGGTTGGGGTATTTAAAAAGTATACACAATTAATATTACTTTGCAAAATAGGGCATAAATTTATATTTTTACTTTACTGTGGTCACTTTGAGCTCTTCAATTAATGTCAGTATTGGTAACTCCTTCTGATATTACCTGTGGTGTAGTCTTTATTACAGAAACATATTTCTGCCCTGGAGTAATACATGCTAAAACCCAATAGACTGGGATTTCCTTAATGCTTTTCTTGCTAGCACTTTCTCCCACCCCTCAATGAGTGTTTTATCCAATAGCCCATAAAATCTTTGAATAGTAGATTGAACTAGCTATTCTGTATCTGTGCTCTAAGTATCCTGGATTTCAGAAGGCTCAGAAAGAAAAACTCTGGACAGAAGGCCATCAAGCAGTCTGTTTGAAGAGTGACAATAATACTAGCACCCTGGAAATTTCATGCTAAAACATTTACTGGTGCTATAGCCATGAGGAGTGATGCATGTTAAAAATAGGCCTCAGAAATCTGGTTTTTGTTAAATCTTAGACCTGAGAAAAGGACAGAGAAGACAGAAGGGAATGAGGGGGGAAAAAAAATGGAGACTGAAGGAAGGTTTGGCAAAAAGATATTTCCTCAGGTCCTGGGAATGTACCTGAAAAAGAATGGGCAGATTTCCTCCAAAAGTCTACGCTCTTCACTATATGCAATTTCTCTTCAGTGCAAGATTTACAAGGAGTAATGCTTGCTCTACAAAACCTACGGTAGTGGAACATTGACTGTAAGTCACTGCTAGTAAAGTTAGAACATCAGCAGCAGATATGAAAGGCTTTTATTTTTGTTCTTTTGCTACAAAAAGAGATGAGAAACATGAATGTGTTTGGGGAATGTTGGGGGGTTGTTTGGGTGATTTTAGTTTTTATTTTATTTCCTGTTTACATTCAACTTCATGGATAAATGAAACCTATTTATGTAAGTGATTTTGCAGAGCAGCCGCAGTACCTTGTATAATCCTCTCAATGCAAACACTGATTTTATGATCTATGACCTTTGATGTTACAACCAGAGAAGGGAATAGAAAGTCCATCTAACCTAGTATATATTATATGGCAGGAACTTCATGGTATATCTCATCTATTTTTCAATACCAGTCCCAAAACAGGGGGTGGTAATTATATCGCACAAGTAAAGAGATTGAGGCTTAGATGTAATTAAAATTAAGGCCATATAATTTGTAAAAGACAGAACTGAGATTTAGATACAGTCTTTCTGACTCAAGAGGCTATGTTCTCTCCATTCTACTATCTATTATTTGCATTTCTACTATACTTTCTAGGGCACTTAAAAGTCATTACAATCAAGTGGAAGTTCAGAAGGAAGTATCTGTTAAACACCTACTACTTAAACAAGAAATTTATCACCCTAGGAAAGATAAAGGTAATAACTAGTGCCTACAGGATGGTGGTTACACAAGTGTGTGTTTGTGAGTTAGTGTACCATGCATGTAGTGGGCTCACAAATATCAATGTACAAATCATTATGCACATTAAAAATATATTGAAGACCTATATGAAGAATGCTTCTGAAATTAATTAGGAAGATCAGCATTGGATTTGATTCTTCACTTTTCTTCATTTTTAAGGATTTTGTTGAATTAGAAAGAATCTACTTAAAGTGACATTTTATGTCAAGTTAATACTTTATGAAAAGTACTTCTGTGGCCTGTTTTCATCCAACTCTTATAAAAGATAGGCTTTCTGATGGGAAGAACTTTTTAAAAATTATTGCTGGCCACTGAAACATTCCCAGAGATTTTGATATGTAATTATGGTGGTGTCAAAAAGTTAAACAAATGATAAATGGAGTTTTTGCATTGATTCCACCCAAATTCATCTCCTGACAGTTCTGTAGGACCAAGTAAGTGATCTTTGTTTCCTACATAAATACCAGTCCATGGCAGAGGTTTGAGGGGATGGAGTCTTCTTTGAATGTGGCACACTTTCAGACATGGAGATGGGCTTCTGGCAGAAGCAGGATTAGTGCCTTTTATTGACACCTCCCAATTGGGCAACATTGTTGCCCCTGGTGCAAATTAAATAGGACTTGAATTTTTGATAGCATCATATTGCTTTTGACCTATTGCCTTTTTCATATATAAAACATTTATCAAGCTCTTGTTAGGTATAAGTCATTATGAGGATGTTAAAAAAACCCAAAGTTTTATATACAAGCAGCTTCAATCTAGTGGGGAAGTTAAGGTAGATGGAAACAAGTCAGTTGTAAAGTGGCCTCAACAAAGTCCTCTGGGGTCCATAAGGATATGATATTTTTCTAAGTCAGTCATTCGTTTGGCTCTGGGATATTGAAGAAAGTAAATATTAATAGATAAATTCATATCCCCCCTCCCCATACAAGTGAGTTCTCTTTTTCTATGAGATTCTTTTGGGAATTTCTTTTTTTGTAACTTGCCTATAAAATCTGCCTATGAATAATTATTGCTAGTGATAAGTGTATGTGGGAAAGGTGACTAATTGAATAGGCTAGCAAGGTGAAATATGATGTCACTTCATTGAAAAACATAGTCATTACTTCAGCTGTGACTTTTTCCAACATAGAAGTTGAGAATATTGCTATTTCAAAGTAATCCTCCTGTTAAATATAAGTTTTGGTTTCTTGGCCTCTATCTTATAGGATGGCCTTTCCAATTTCATTTATTGAAAATAGATCCAGAGGAGCCTAACATTATGAGGGTTTAGTGGACTGCAGGCCTCTGAACAATTAGAGCTTGCTTTTTGTGTCATCTAATAGACTTTGAGGAAGGAACCCACTAAATGAGATTCATTTACCTTCCTGTAGCCATTGTGTATGAGTTTGTCTTAATAAAACCTAATCATATATTAATTATCACTACAAATTTTCCTTTATTGAAACTTTAGATAAAACTTGTTTTTTAAATGTTGAGTTTTTCAAATACCAGCAATCCAAAGCAGTAGAATAGTCATGCTAGTGAGAGTTGACTTGTGTATGAGGTCTGTCCTGAAAGTTTGGCCAGGCAAACTATTTAATTATATTGACATTGGCTCAATACTTTTGGGACATACCTCATATAGTGTCTTTTACTCATGAAAAACTTGTATATGAATTGGCAGAATTAAGAGAAAATAATAATTGACTCTATTATTTGGATTTAAGTGGGATGCCATAATATACATTTTTCTGAGTATGTAGGCTGAGTAAGAATGTCACCTGAGCTAGGAATATAAAATGATATAGAACTTTAGAAAACAACCTGTGAGTTCTGCAAATTGTTAAGCATAGTTATTGTATGATCCTACAATTCTATTTCTAGGTATATACCCAAGAGAAATGAAAACATATGTCTACACAAAAACTTATAAATGAATTTCATAACAGTGTTATTAATAAGAACCCAAAGATGCATACAACACAAATGTTCATCAATTTTCCATTGTTGAATGGAAAAATGAAAAAATGGTATATCTATAAAATGGAATACTATTTGCCAATATGAAGAAATGTAGCATTGTACCTGTCTAATTTTTCTAGCACCATTTATTGAAGAGACTGTTTTTATTCCATTATATGCTCTTGACTCCGTTGTCAAATATTAATTGACCATATAGTCTTGAGTTGATTTCTGGGCTCTTTGTTCTGTTCCATTTGTCTATATGCCTGTTCTTATGCCAAAACCAGGCTGTTTGGGTGGGGAATAGGGAGGGGTAGGTAAAGGAGTGAAACAGGGACATCTGTATTAGTGTCAACAATAAAATATTGGGGGAGAGAAATGTTGCACTTATATAAGCTACAACATAGAAGACCCTTGTAAATTCTGTGTTAAGTGAAAGAAGCAAGTCACAATACACAATATTCTATGATTCCATTTCTTTGAGTGTCCAGAAGAGACAGCTTTATAGAATAAGAGAGTAGAATAGTAGTTGACTAGATATGGGAATGGGTTTGAGAGGATTGGAAGGTGATGGTTAAGGGTTGCAAAGTTTTTTGGGATAATGAAAATGTTCTAAGATCAATTGTGGTGATGAGTACATGACTCTGAATAAATTAAAAACCATTGAATTGAGCATTTTAAATGGATGAAATATATGGAGTGTGAATTAGATCTCAATAAAGCCGTTAAAAGAATGCTGCCTGTATACACAGTCCCAGAATATAAAACCAAACCATTTTATATTATCAGTTTTAAAATTCTCACTTGCATTATGTTAACTGAACTTTGGTCTCTCTTAATAAAGATTTAGTACTACTAGTATTCCATTTTATAGGGTGGGTATGGGAGCTTGGGGAGCTATCTGATTATCACATATAATACACCAGTAATACTTTTGGTCGCTATGTAAAAGAGTCTCCTTTTAACCATGAAACATTTGACTGAAGTCAACTGTAAGAGAACCACATTCATTTCCGAAGGATTTTGTAAAAGCAAAAGTAATTGGCAATAATATATATAGCACTTGTAAATATTATATATACTTCAAAAAGTTAGGTCTGAAACTTCTGGGCTCTTGTCATGTGATACTGTATTTATACTCTGTTCTTACAGCATGAGACCTTTCAAATTCATAAAGAAACATTAAAACTTTATTTTTAGCTCTTTAGGACTGAACACAACATATGAGATGTGGCTGTCACATGCTCTGTGTCTCATCACACAGCAAACCATAGAACTGCGACCTTGGTCTTCCGCTCACATCATATTAAAGCACTGTTTGGCAAAATTAAACAAACTACTACATATTTTCTTTCTCCTATTCATTTTGCTAACTGGATAGTAAGGTATTAGTAATGAAGAAAAGCCTTGATTCTTTTCTTCTCATATTTGAACAAAAAGACCCAATTAATATTAATGTCTATAAAAACAAATAAAACTTAAAGTAGCAACAGTAAAAATTAGAGATACCATCTTCACCCTGGATGCACTCAATAACTTAACATGTGGTTATTAAAGCTACATTTTCTTTCAAGAAATAGGTGTAAAGGTTTAACAAATGGCATGTTGGTAAATGGTTAACAATCAGCCTTCTTGGAATAAAAAGGCCCTGCTTTGTAGCAGTAGTGGAGTTTTGTAGTGTAAATATTCGCACTATGACTGCTTTGAAGCTACCTGTGAGATATCTCTGACATGTAGTTGAACAAAGATGCCCCAAATGGCTATTGAGAACTTGAATAAACTGGACCCAGCACATGACAGGGTGCTTATTGACCTAACCATGCACATGTATATGTTCACAGACACATGTATTTGTGCATAGATATAAATTCACTATCATTTTTAATTTACATAACTATTGGGTAATGAAATGTTCTATATGTTTTTTTTTTTAAATAAACACACATTTATTTAGAATTTTACCTAAATTGGAGACTTCCTTTTTGAAAGTAAATGATCAAACTCCTTGTTTATGATATGGAATATACTTCAAGAAATGTAAACTTCTGGATAATTCAAAATCACTTGCCAGAGTAGGACTTAAGGTCTTGTTTCAACTTAATCATTGAGTAGCTCTGTGTGTGTGTGTGTGTGTGTGTGTGTGTGTATGTCTGTGTGTGTATAAGGGGGTGGGAGACAGAGAAGCCACCTTATTTGAGAAACACCTCAATGACCTCTCTCTAGGTCTTGGTTTACTTCATTGTTAATGAGAAAGTTGAATCAGAAAAATTCTAAGGTCCTTTCATTCCCCAGTATGTGAATGTAGTCATTATGAATTGATATATGTTGAACTACTGGTCTCAGTGCACTATGATGAGAGTGATTCTATCTGTTCCTTAAGATTATTCTGTTTGGCTATTTTAGATATTACACTTATTTTTGCTCATAATTTCTACTTTTCATTTCCCTACATTTAGTTTGCTGCTTCTAATCTTCTATGGGCTTGGTATGGAATGGTATGTAAGCCATGAACAAAAACTGAGTTTTGAGTGGCTGGCTATCCAAAGAACAAAATAGAACATATTAGATCATACCATAAAGCATTACTTGTTCAAGGTCTTTATAGTTATTAAGCCAAAGTTGCTTTGGTATTTGGATACAGTAACTGCTATACTGTATATAGTACAGTATATGTTACTGTACATTTTATTATTTAGTGTTTTTTCTATTTTTGGTTATATTGCAATATTTTGGTAATCTTTAACAATGGAGGAAATTTCAAGAAATTCAGATTTATTTAGAAGGCAGATTTTTACAAATTTAATTTTTGCATATGTAAAAGTTGAGGAAGAGAGATGACCTCAAAGTTATACATTATATTTCAAGCAGGAGCAAGGTTAGAATTCAGAATTCCTGGTCTTTAAAACCATTCACAGATTTGTAATTCATCACCTATCTAAGAGTTTTAGTAAATAGGTCATAATTCCTATGTTGGAGGAAATGTTATTTCAAAGGACTTCAAAATAGATGCAGAAAATATAAAGTGTTGCATTCCATTCTTTATAAATCGATTTGATTTTGATTCATCTACCCTGGTGGGCAACTCAGTCATTCTTTTTATGTCAAAGTTTATGGGTCTTGAGCCATACAAAAGGTGGTTATAAGGCCTTGGCTAGGAGCCACCTCTGGCCATTGACCCTCTTTCCAAATGGGTTCCATCTCAATTGTAAATTTGCCTTTTCTGCACAGTGGCTTTAGGTTTGAAGTCCATTATTGTAGTTATACCACAGTTGAGACATGGGAAAGATTTTATGGATTACAGTTGTGTCATTTCTAAATTTCAAAGATGCTATTTTTCTAGAAGGCATTGCATCTCTTGTTTTTTACTCCTATGGGCTCAATAGACCTGTCTTTTTTCCTCCAGGTCAGTGAGAAATTATTTTCTTTATAAAGTTTAACTTTTCCCTTTTCTTCTTTCCACACACAACTTTTTTTCTGAAAACTTTCCTTGCATGTTTCCTTATTTGTTTTTCCAATTTTATGTTCTCCCAAGGCCTAGACTTTTGGAAACAAAGGCAAACAGTCTGCCACGCTAAATCTGCATATTCTCCTGTCTTTTACCACATATGACCCTCCCACCCCAGAAGTTGAAAAACTAGCTACTTTTATAAAGATTAAGTGGACTTTGAAAAATAGACTAGAACTTTGCTAAAATCACTTTATAAAAGAAAAGCTGTTTTTTTGGCAGGATCCAGCCAATTTTTCAAACTGCTTTTTTCTTTGCCCACATTAACAACAAACAACTGGAAATTGAAATTAATAAATCCACTTACAATAGCATAAAATTAAGACTTATGGGTAATAGAATGGGGGAAGGACAATCTTCAACAAATGGATCTGGAACAATTGGATATGTGTTTAAAAAATAACCCAGATAAATCTCAACCCTTCCTTCACACCATACATAAAAGTTAACTGGAAATTAGACATAGACTTAAAAGTAAGAGTTGAAACTAGAAGACCTAGAAGAAAATATAATAGAAAATCTTTGTGACCTTGGGTTAGACAATATTTCTTAGTGAGAACACACACAAAAAACTTTAAAAGTAAAAGAAAAATTGAGTCTCTTACTCATCAATATTTCTCTCCCTTTCTCTGTCTCCCTCTCTCCCCCTCTCTCCAAAAACAAACAAATAAATCAGTAAAATTTAAAAATTTACTATTCTCTAAAAGACGTTGGTTAAGGAAATTAATATATAAGCCATAGAGTAGGAGTAAATACTATTTGCAAAACACTTTCTGATAAAGGACTTATATTCACTGGCCTGCAAACCCAAAGGTCACTGGTTCGATTCCCATCAGGACACATAGCCAGGTTGCAAGCCAGGTCTCCAGTCAGGTCCAGTGACTGGAGGCAGGTAAAGGGCAACCACACATAGATGTCTCTCTCCCTTTCTGCCCCTCTCCCTACCCCTCTCTCTAAAAATAATAAATAAAATTTAAAATAAAATAAAATAAAATATAAACTAGGGTCTTCTCAGACAGGGTGAGTATAGGTATCTTGGCAGTTGTGAAGTGGTGGGTGAACAAAATGTGGGAGGCTGTGCTTACCTGAAGCTGGCAGGGTACTGGGCCCCACTCTCTGGGTATTGCTTTGTCTAAGGCTTTTCTGAATTAGCTGGTGATTATGCAGAAATAGAGCTTTATTGGAGCAAAAAGAAAAATCTTAGATTTAGAAGAGTTGCTCAGTGGATTATTTCATTCTAAGATAAGATTTAAACTATGTTCTTCTGGTTCAGATGTAAATGTCTGAATCAGTCTCATTTCCCTTCTTACTCTAGGATATGTAAGTCTCAACCTACATGCTATGGTTTCATTTTCCTTTCACATTTCCAGAAGGGCTAATTTCTTTGTATCTTAGCATTAATTAAACAACAAATCAACCACACATAGATGCCTTTATGTATTTTCATTGCTTATGTTATTTCAAAATTATTTGTAGGGTGTTTTCTATTAATTATAAAGGTTTTATTTTGAGGCAATTCTATACTTAGACAAAAGATGCAAAAATAGTAAAATTCCCATAAACCCTTCATGCTGCTCTTTCAACATTAATAGTATACTCATATAACCTTAGCACTGTTAAGAAAACCAGGAAATTGATATTAATGTAGTACAATACCATTATATTATCCATCCATCTTATTTACTTTACATTTCACACTTTACTACCATTGTCCTTTTTTTGTTGTTGTTGTTCAGGATCTTGTCAAGAATCCCAGATCACATTTACTCATTATGTCTCCTTAGTCTCCTCTAATCTGTGAGAGTTTTTCTCAATCTTCCATTGCCTTTAATGACCTTGATACTTTTGAAGATTACTGGTCAGTTATTTTGTAGAATGTTTTTCCATTTGAATTTGTCTGATGCTTTACCCATGCTTAGACTGAGGTAGTGTTGGCTAACGGTACTACGGAAATGATATATGTAGTGCCCTTCTCTGTTGATCATAGGGGTGGTAATATGTTTATGTCTTTTTAGTGGTGATATTGACCTTGATCACTTGGTTATGGTAATATCTACCAGCTTCATCCACTCTTCTTTTTGTAATTAATAGATAACTGTGGGAGAGATATTTTGAGACTATGCAAATAACTTAATCCTCATTATGCTTTCTTTTATTAAATTCTATAAAAAGAAACAACAGTGTTTCATTAACCAAATAAATGATTTAGGAAAAAAAGCATTTAAGAATCTCAAAACATAGATGACCAAGAATTGGGAGTATGGTTTATTTTAGAACTAAGTCCTTCTGAATATGCATGATTCTCAAGACTGAATAAGAAGGGAATGGACAGAAATGAGACAACTGACTGATTCAGTCACATTCAGAGCATATTTCTGAGGCTTATGTCATATAGCTACTGCTGCCACTCTTTGGGACTGTGGCTGACTCTGCCTCCAAACCATTCCACACTGAAGTTTGTTAGAATTTCAGCTCAGTATCCTGAAGGTGTTTATTTCCTAGTTTCTCAGAGGGAAGGCACAGCATGTGTACCCTGGCCTCCCTCTCTAATCAAAGACTCAGCTACCTCCACAGATGCCCATGTAAATCATCTTTAGTGGAACAATGAGAATCTGGGAAAAACCCCTCCTAGGGAAATGAGTGCCATTTCATTAAAGGAGGAAAAAAAAGAAAGAAAGAAAGAAAACAATCCTTCAAATCTGGTTCATCTCACAGTCTAAATGCAAGTTCTTAATTAAAAGCCAACCGAGATTTCTAAAGTTGAAGAAAAACTGGAGCAACAACTTTTAAAATTATCCTGTGGGCTTTTTTCCTTCTTAGGCTCTTCAAGGAAAAAGGCTAATAACCATTCAGTGGCAAATTGCTGTTTCTTCAGAACAAGGAAGTGAATGAGAATGAAAAGTGGCATCCCAGGGGAACGGGGAGTCATCCTGTAATTAGACTGGGCACCATGTAGAGAGGCAGCAAAAAATTACTGGAATGGATCAATGAGAAATTATCCTATTAGATCTCAGTGGTGTATTCTAATTTCTAGTTTCTGAATGAATAAGTAAAATACCATGCTTTACACTTTTGTGTTTTCCACTGATCCAGAAATCCTTGTTCACCTTCTTGAGGATAACATAGTCAAAGTCTCTGCTGTTTTGGTAGGCTCTGGCTTTTATTTGAGCAGATCAGTGTGGAACAATGGCAATGATAATAGGTTCTTTATGGTTGACATTTCTCTACCTTGTATTATTGGCATGCTAAACTGGAGAATTCTTTGTGGTGGGGGCCGTTCTCTGGATTCAAGAATGTTTAGCAGCAGCCCTGGCCTTTATGCACTAGATCTCAGTAGCACCCTGAAGTCATGACAATCAAAAATGTCTTACATAAGGAATCTAAAGAGCAAAATAAACAAAGTAGAAACAGGCATTTAGATACAGAGAACAGAGTGATGATTGCTGGAGAAGGTGGGGTTGGAGGACTGGGTGAAAGAAGGATGAAGGGATTTAGCAGTACAAATTGGTAGTTACAGAATAATTATGGGGATATAAAGTGCAGCATAGGAAGTAGAACCAATATTATTATAATAACTATGTATGGTGCCAGGTGGGTACATGTAATATTGAGGGGACCACTATGTAAAGTACATGATTGCCTTGATCGCTATGCTGTACACCTGAAGCTATTACAAAATAATATTGAATGTCAACTGTTATTTAAAAATAAAATTTAGAAGTTAAAAAATAAAACAAAGTAGTGAAAAATGTCTCTAGACATTGCCAAATCTCCCCTGAATGTGGGAAAAAGGGGGGCACAAAATCACCCTGGTTTGAGAATCATGGCTTTATTTCCTTACCCCGAGGTCACACTACAAATGAATAGTAGAATGGAGATGGAGACCAAAAAGTTTGATTTCTGGCTTCCAGTAATTTTCATGGTATAATGCCACTGATTGCATTGTTGACTGCATGGATAAGAACATAATATTGGGAGCGTTGATATACCTTGGAATGGATTTTTCTTTTGGAATGGATTTTGTTCATGAATCAGGATAAGTTAGTGGCAGGGAGACCACTCTGAAGACTCAAAATGTTCATTTTAAAGAATGTACTGATTACAGAGACACGAAATAGTCTGAACTGACTTTTGGCTTTTTCAGAGTACCAGCAGAGGTAGTTCTGAATCTGAGTCTCTTTCCTTAATTTACATACTGCCTCCATTTTAGCAATGCAGAAGGGAAATGAATAAAAACAATTATCCTCAAAGACATTCAGTCTGGTCTTGACTTGTTAAGAACGATAAAAGTCAGCAGTTAGAAGCATTTAATACAGCTGAGCAAACCATAGAGTCTCAAACAGCTTCATCTGGTGCATTTCCTCTCAGTGGCAAATAAAAAGGAAGACTATAATTAGGGCATGATTCTGTTCAAGCTATCCAATAAAAGCTTTTAAAAATGATTGCCCTTATAAATGGCAATGTAAGGAACAAAGGAATCCAGCATGGGTTATTATTTGCTTATTAGTATTACTTTATGATAATCTCTCCTTTTTGCATTTTAAACCAAAGGGAAACACTACCTGCTCACATGGTCTCTTGAAATGTATTTTGACAACACATTGAAAGTACATTGGCTTTTTTAAATTGAAATCCAGGTCTTAGATTTTCAATGAATTAAAAAGTGTTTACTAAACCCTGTGCTATTTTCCAGGTCTGGGGTATTGCACCAAGTTTGGTTGAAAGATCTGAGTCTCTTCTATATTGAAGAAATGAAAATTCAAGTGAGAAGAAGAGAAATCCGTGACCCTCAGTCTTCACAGGGCACAGGAATCACCTGAGGATCACATCGTAATGAGTTTCTGACTCAGTAGGTCTGGGGCAGGGCATGAGAGTCTGCATCTCTAAGAAGTTTCCAGATAATAGTGATGTTGCTGATCCAAACATCACACTTTGTAACAAATTAAGAATACATGATATAAAACAAGTGGATCTATAATTACTAAGGTCAAAGTATTTCTCTTCTAAGCCCAGAGAATTGTAGTCTTGTGCTTATGCACTGCCAGTACGGCTTGCTAATCCTCATCCATGCAAAGGTGTTTTCAATTCATATATATGGAGGCAGGGATGGGTATCCACCATTGTGCACTTCTGATGACAAGTGTTTCAGCTGTTCAAAAACCATTTAAAATATGATATTAGTGGGTGACCCAGCCTTCCACTGGAATGCCCATGACTTCTATTTTTATTCAAGTTTTATGACTGCCCAGAAAGTCTTCAGATCAGGGTCTTTGCCCTAACCCTGTAGTATTCACTTAGTCCGTGAGGACACTCAGAGTCACTCTCTGTGAACCAGATGCAACTTGGGAGAGAAGCAAGTATCAGTAGAGTCCTGCTGTCTTATTTCATATAAATGTGAGGAGGTCTTCCCTCTGAAGGTCTGCTTATGGATGGTGACATTGTGTTCAGTTAGGACCTGAGCTTCCAGATTAGTGCTGTCTAATATATCTTTCTGTGGTAATGGAATTGTCCGTTTCTGTGTGGTCTAAATGGTAGGCATTAGCCACATGTGGCTATTGAGAGCTTGAAATATAGCTTGTGCAAATAAATAACTAAAGTTTTCATTTTAATTCCGCTTACTTCAATGAAATTGAAAGTTAAGCACTACATGTAGCTAGTGGCTACCATAGCAGGCAGTTCCGCTTGATGGACTTCTCAAAGATACCCACACCCTTAGGAGAATAGCAGAAAATGGTTAGAGTCAACCAAGGTTAGACTCCTTTTCTAAATTTCTAATCTATAAAGTTGTAAATTGACCTGAGGAAACATCTTAATTTCTCTGTTCATTTTTGTACTTTTGTAGAAATATGTGAGACTAGGTATTTAATTTACATTTTAAACAGCCTTTCAGTTTGTTTTTTAAGGTACAGGTAGACATTATAGAAAATTGTGAAAATATTATTATATAAAATAAATTAAAAAGTCATTCATCACACTGCTTTCCATGCCCATGAGTCTTTTTTTTTTTTTTTATTTTATGCTCAATCTCTCCACTCCATAACCTCCTACCCCCACACACTGGACAATAGTGTGATGATTGCTGTGGGACTAAATGATAATGGAAAAAATACAGTAAAGATTAAATTTTAAAAATCATTCATAATCCCATTTTGTAAAAATAACTACATGATGCTCAACATCACTAGTCATCAGAGAGATGCAAATTAAAACCACAATAAGATATCACCTCACACCTGTCAGAATGGCAATCATCAACAAATCAACAGACAACAAGTGTTGGCGAGGATGCGGGGCAAAGGGAACCCTCATACACTGTTGGTGGGAATGTAGGCTGGTGCAGCCTCTGTGGAAAACAGTGTGGGGTTTCCTTAAAAAACTAAAAATGGAACTGCCTTTTGATCCAGCAATTCCACTACTTGGACTATACCCAAAGAACCCTGAAACACCAATTCATAAGAACCTATGTACACCTATGTTCATAGCGGCACTATTTACAATAGCCAAGTGCTGGAAACAGCCTAAGTGCCCATCAGTGGATGGTTAGATTAAAAAACTTGGGTACATTTACACAATGGAATTCTATAGAGCAGAAAGGAAGAAGGAACTTGTACCCTTTGCAACAACATGGATGGAATTGGAGATTATTATGCTTAGTGAAATAAGCCAGTCAGTGAAGGACAAATACCATATGATCTCACCTATTACAGGACAATAATGAACAAAACTAACAACAAGCAAAACAGAACCAAATATATGAGTACAATGAGTAGGCCTTCAGTGGTCAGGGGGAAAGGGGTTGGGGGGAGGGAGGAGGCAGAGGCAGGGAAGGGGAGCAGCTTAGACAAGAACCTAGTATAAAGGAACCATGGACATGGACAACAGGTGGGATTGACTTTGGGGGCAATGGGTGGGTGGGGAGGGGGACAGAGGGGAGCAAAAAGGGGATGGATGTAATACAACAACAATAAAAAAAATAACTACATGAAACACACAGTGAACATTTTAATGACTAGTTTTATAGTTCTCTGTGTGTATCTCACATAATCTATACATTTATAAATCTATAAATAAATATTATACAAAGAAATTTAACTGAGATACATTACTTTTGGGAGGAGTCATGGTGAAGAACATGAAGCCCCAGGTACTACTGAAAGAGGGAATATAGGCAATTCCCTTCCTCCTTTTTTGAAAAACATAATGCTCTTTTTGCATGTTAACTATGACCAACCTATGAAACCCATTTTTAGGCATCAAAGAAATAAAGTCTGTGAGTGACTGATCAAAACTCGTGGGCTAACAGACGAACTGTAATCGAGGAGCCCTGGAAGAGCACTTAGCCATCTGAGTGGCTGTCAGTATCACAGTAAAATAACAGATGGAAATGGGGGAGAGAGTAGACCCAGCAAACTCCAGGATGAAGTTCGTCTTCATCATGTAGCGTTAAGTACTAAACAAGATGTTCTCTAGTTAGTAGAGTTGTTTTCCTAAATGCTCTTATGTTACTGCTTAAGCAGCCCCTGCCTTTGTTTAGGCCCACAAAAGGGAAAAAGAAATCCATTCTCCCAAGGATGGAGATGGTGATGTTTCTTGGGGCAGCTGAGTGGAAAGGGAAAGTTCCTTTGCAAACTGAACTTGAAAATCTGGAACTTAAGCTCAGTTTTATGAAATGCAACTTATTTTAAGGAATCTAGATGACTTTCTGTGGAATAGGGAAAGGAGGAAGTGGAAGGGGGAGGCTGCAGAGGTCAAGTTATAAAGGACAGATTCACCCACAAAGTTTTTGCAATGGAAGCTCCCTACACGTAGCTCTGTTTTCACTTTAATTATGTGCAGTGTTTAATGTTAAGTGCTTACTTAATCTGAAAGCATGGTCATAACAACTAGTAATAGTGCTTTTATTCCTTTCTGGCTGCTTCTCAGACTCACATTGAGGGACAAGTTCAAAGTTGATGAACTCCAGCAAGACAGACTTAGATTTTCCTCTTGTACTTTGTGAAAGATTTTTATTGTCCTCCTTGCCACCTAAGTCTGAAGTACAAATATAGGTACAAGAAACTGATTATCTCATTTATGAATTACCAAAGGATTCTTCCTTGAATTTTCTGCCCTTTTTTTGGATCAGTTCCCTACCTATTTAAACTTATGACTCCTGTGGTATTTTCAATCTAAAGGACTGGCTTTTAGTGCTTGGTCAGATCTTGTGGAAAGGCACAGTGGTTCACAGCATAGACTCTGGAGTCATTCTGCCAGATGTAGAGTCAAACACTTGCTCCATCATTATTTGGATAAATTTCTAAGCAGCTCTGAGTCTCAGTTTCCCCTGTGTAACATGACAATAGCAATAATAATATTACCTATTATTATGATCTATTATGGACTGGAGATACTTGTTTCACCCTCATAAAGTTACTGTGAAGCTGAAGTTAGACAATCTTAGTAAAGTGCTTATCACAGTGACTAGTGTTCTAAAGTATTTTGGCACAAAGTACTTAAAAGTGTCAGGCATATATTGTATCATTTTAGCATTTCACCCATGACTTTTCATCTTTGAGCTAGACCAGAATAACAGCTAAAGTTGAATACAGTTGTTTCAAATCTCAGGTTTATTATTTACTAGCTGTGTAACCTTGGAAAAGCTACTTAACATCTCTCATCTCCAGGTTCCTTGTTTGTGCACCAAGGATGCTAGATCCAGCCTCACAGAGTTGTTGTGAGGCTGAAATTAGAGAACCCTTGTAAAGTGATCAGCATACTGAATATTCTTAAGTATTTATTAGTAATCATTGCAAAGTTTTGCCATTTCCCCCCCCCCCCACCAAATTATGTAGCCAAGCTCAGAAAGAGCTTTATTTTCTGAAGACTATTCATTTCTACTTTGAATGATACCTACCAAAATGAGATTCTAGACTAGTGGCCCCAGCTGCAACATTCAGTTATGGACATAAAATGTGTGTTTGATTTTTAAAAATGTCTACATACTTCTAAATATAGAAATATATGTATAAATATATGGATATATGTATATCTTACTATGTGTTAGGCACTAAGTACTTAAAATATTAACTCATTTAATTTTTATATTAACTTCCATAAAGTAGACTATTATTATCACCTCCATTTTATAGATAAGGAAACGGAGGTAGAGAGAGGTTAAGTAACATTTCAGGATCTCAGAGCTAGTACATGGCAAAGCTGGATCTGCACTTAGGAAGTGTGGTTCAAGGATTTATGCTCTGATGGGCTACACTGCACTGCCTGTAAGTGTTGCAGCCCTGACTCAAGCATCTCACCTGAAGAAGGCAGGTGAGGACACATAAATTTCTCTTTACATTCTCTGATTTACATTTACAGATTCCTCTGAATCTGAAAATCAAGCAACCAAATGCAAAAGAAAGATTTCATTTTAAAGTCCCTTTCCTTTCCTTTCTTCTCCCTCCTTCCCCATTCCCTTCCCACCTCGTCTACACCCTCTCTCAGGCCATTCCATTTTATGTGAGTCCCATTATGGGCAGCTGCTGTCACACTCTGGACACGATATAACTCAACATGACACATGGTGAGCAGAGATGTGTAGAAATACCTGAAACTATTAGAGCCAAACAGCTTTCCATGAAAGTTTTTACTGCCACATAAATATTCTAGCTGGCTGGAGTCTCTGAGGTATAAATACTCTGTTAGAGAATATATCCATGGTGGCAGCATGGCCCTCTGGGTCTTGTCCAAGAGCCCAAGAAAATGCAAGGCTCTGGTGGTACCTGGTTCCTTTGTATTTAAATAGCATTATCCAGTTCTCAGAGTACAGTGGTGTTATTAACGAGGTCCATTTGGTTAATTTTCTCCTTAGAAGAAATCTCAAGATTCCTGTGGACAGATTCAGGAACAGTTAGGCAACTTGTATTCATTGAATTCTTACTATGTGCTCAGGCCTGTGGCAAGTACTATGGTAGAAACAGGTGAGTGTTGAAATACCACATTCCGTTGTCATTGAATATACCAACACTCTCATAGGAGGTGTCTAATGTGCAATCTGTACTTGAATTAGGTAAGGGAACTCTTCTTTTCTAAGATAGCACATTGACCATCCATGAAGATTCCTGAAAGAAAAATTCATTATTATTTATTTTTATTTGACCAAATGTTGCTTTCTAGAGTAACAGACCACATCTCTAAAATTCAAACAGGAAATAAAAAACTGTCTTGATTATCTCTTGTTTTTGAATAGTTTCTAGAGGCCAAGCTTACCCCTGACCATTCCAGGTGGCTGAAAACAACATGCTCCTGATTACTTACGAATTAATATTTTCTCAGAAGGGACAACTTAGGAGGGAGGATGTGAGTCAAAGGAGTTCAGGCCCAGCACGATGGCATCAACAGCTTGTTCACAGATTTGCCAGATTCTTTCATCCTTATTCGTCTCTGCCCTAGGCTGTGCCAGTCCACAAACATGGGAACAGAGTGGCAACACACAAGCTGGACACGGCATGCAGGCCAATGAGGCATACCCCAGCCCTGCGTAAATATGAGAATGGTATGCCTTGGTCCTCTCCGAATCATAGATCAGAAAATTAAGGTCAGTATCTCTTTGACCTGTACAACATCCCAGTGAGAAATGGGAGAAAGGAGGCAGTCTGCCTTATTACCATTTCACAGACCAGTGAAGAGAGACCGAAGGAAGCCATACCTGCAGAGGGAAAGGTGAAATGAAGCCTCTCTCCACTGATGTTCCACATGCTTTCTATTGGTCTGGGCTTCCTCAAACGTAGCTAATCATCAGTATCACCTAGGAGCAAGGGTTAAATACATGGGTTGCAAAGCTATTCCATCCCTTGGAGACTCTGATAAAGTAATTCTGGGCACCAGGAATACATGTTTTTAACAGGCCCCACACATTATTCCAAAGATTAGCATTACACTACTGCTTTTCTGTCTCCATAATTGCTAGGAACGAGAAAGAAAAGACCCCAAGTCAACAAACTGGTCAAAATCACTGTTAGTCCAGGGTTACCCTATTGCATGGGAATCTGTTGGGTCTAACACAGAGGCCATCTTTTGAAATTAGTCTTTGAGAGGAAATGATCCAGCTAGACCCAAGCAGCTGACACAGGTCCTGCCAATGTGTAATCAGAGGAATGGAACTTGAGGCCTCCTTCTACCAAACATTTATTTTGGTCACAGAAACTCCACACTATTTTGTTTGTCATTTAGACCCTCTGCACTCCACTCCACAAGGTTTTGAAGTCTATGTTTGAAAGGAGAGGATATCTTTTTCGTATGGAATGTCTTCATCTCATTGGGTTTGGCTGGTGCTATTTCAATGCATTGTGTGGAAAGAGCACACAGATGTCAGGCTTGGCCTCAAGACTTGCCACATTCTCATGTTGGATCTTGTAGGGAGGGCTTTGCTAAATTTTATTTCAACAGGTGGGCCAGTCACTAGATCAAAGGATGGGAACTCTCAGAAATAAATTTTAAATAGACTCCATTTTTGATAGTCTCCATTTTGTTAAAAAACTCAACTAAAGATTATTTATAATAAGGAAGAGCAATAATGTGGAAAACTAAAACACGTATATCATTTTTCCCTTAAATTCACAAGAGCCCAGCCCCATTAATAGAGAAGCAAATAAATCAACTTAAATGTTTTCCTTTTCCTTGACCTTTCTACCTTCCTGAGAAATTATTCTATTAAAAAAATACATTTCTTTAAAAGAGAAAGGAGTGGGTAGGATTTTATCATCCTTTAGAAATATGAAAAAATTCAATGATCTTACTCAGTAGTCTATGCAGATGACTCTAAGATCTGTATGGCCTTGTTAGCATGATGGAGATACCAGCAGCAGCCTGCAAAACTGGAATTTTTAGGTGCATGTAAAACTACAATGTTATGTGTAAGTGAGGAAAGATGCAGACACTTGGTTAATTCAGTTCTGCTATGTAGTATATAAATAGGCATGGTTTGGATTTTGTAAAATATTTAAAACAAAATATCTAAGGGAGACAGTATTAGTTTTTGACCTGTAGATGTCTTATGGAAAGTCCTGCATGTGTATGACTTGCCAACTGTTGCCAGTCAGTGCTTAGGGCAGGGGTGTCAAACTCATTGTCACCGGGTGCCACACCCACCTCACAGCTGCCTTCAAAGGGCCGAATGTCATTTGAGGACTGTATAAATGTAATTACTCCTTAACAGTTAAGCAAGCCAGGTAGAAATAGGGTGCTGGGCCAGATAAAACAAGGTGGGGGGCCAGCTTTGGCCCGAGGGCCTCCTGTTTTGCTGCCTGTGGCTTAGAGAAAAGTCCCAGGAGCTGGACACTCCCCTTACTATGGCTAGCTCTATGCTTAGGTGGTACAAGTCTCAGTGCTTAGGTAGCGGTGACTGTGAAATGGGCCCAACCTTTGCCCTGTCTTGCCATAAAAATTAAGGAAAAGGCTGGGGTGAATTCAGTTCTGACTGTAAAATTTTTTTTTTTTTTTTTTTTTGCTTTGCTCCTGATGCCAAAGTTCAAATAATTTTCCTACTTGCTTTCCTCGTGGTTCTTTAAATATGAATTATTGCTGGTTTCATGGTTTTCACTGCTCAGGAAGACTTTTCTAAATCATTTCATGATTGGCATTGGTTTGGTTTACAGCTTAGCTACCAAATCCTGTTACCCCTACCCCAGGTTCCTCTTAATGTAAATCACCGGGAACTGTTGCTTTGAATGAATGCTGTCTTCCTTCCTGTTTGCTATCAGCAGGTCCTGAATATTGAATATAAACAGCATATAAACACATTTGGAAGAAGTTTGGAGGTTGGAGCTAAATTTTGTTTAATGATGCTACAGTGCTGGACTTGGCAGCATAAAGAATTTTAAAATGCACTATCCTAATAGGATTGGAGGTACAAGATGGTAATCAGAAGAATTAATAACAAACATTTGTGGGGACTGCCTTATTCTTTGGAAGTTCTTTTCATTAGATCTGCAGAGATTTTTTAAAAATAAAATGTAACTCTGGCTGGTGTGGCTTAGTGGATTGGCTCTGGCCTGTGAAACCAAGTTCGCTGGTTCAATTCCCTGTCAGGGCACATAACCAGATCTCCAGCCAGGTCCTTAGCTGAAGGCAGGTGAAAGGCAACCACACGTTAATGTTTCCCTCTCTTCTCTCTTCCTGCCCTTCTCTCTGAAATTCATAATAAAATCTTTTTAAAAAATGTATTTATGTAATTAAAATATATTTATTATTCCTTTTTTAAAAAAGTTTTTGTTTATTATTTTTAGAGAGAGGAGAAGGGAGAGAGGCAGAGAGAGAAGCATCAATGTATGGTTGCCTTTCACTTGCCTCCAGCCACAGACCTGGCTGGAGACCTGACTTGCAACCTGGTTATGTGCCCGGCTGGGGATTTGAACCAGCGACCTTTGGGTTTGCAGGCTGTTTCCTTATCCACTGTGCCACCAGCCAGGACTATTATTCCTTGTTTACCATTAAAGCCAAAACAATTTCTTACTACCTCAGACTTCTTAAGTTTTCATGATTCTTTTCCTTGTCAATTTCACCTTTTATTTAAAAAAAATAATAAATTTACTTGAGAGAGAGAATGAAACAGATTTGATGTTCCATTTATTTATACATTTTTTTGTTTCTTCCTGTATATGCCCTGACCAGGGATCAGACTCACAGTCTTGATGTATTGGGAATATGTCTAACCAACTGAGCTACTACCTAGCTAGGGCTTCTCCTCCTTCACACTCTGGTAATAAATCTTTTGCTTTTACAGAGATTTTTTGTCATCAAGATTATGAGTGCTTTCCTTTCTTATATTTTTATTTTTAACAATATTATACAAATGCTTCTTTTGTAACTATCCTTTTCCATCCTCCACCTTCCATCTCTTACTTTTGGTGAGCTGACTCTAATTAAATGTGGCATGTAGAGAAAGACTGGACATTCCCATAAATTTTCCTCCCCATGCAATCATTTTAATAGATGCCATTGTCTCTCCTACAGGAATGTTGGTTTTGGTTTGTAGTTTGGCATGTAAGAATGTTATAGAAGATAAACCTAATGATATCTTTGCTATGTTCTAGTGGTTCTATTTTTTTTTTTTTTTTTTTTTTAATTCTCAGAGTTTTGTAATGTTCGGAGTCTTCTTCTCTCTCAAATTCCTCTCTCTGGTTGATCTCATATATTTATGGCTAAAATCAGTATCTCCAGCTTTCCTCTATTCATGAAGTAGATTCAACAAATGCTTACTGAATACCAACTCTGGGTCAGACACTGTAATGCTGCTGTGGATCAATAGTTTCTTCCTTAAAAGTGTTTTCTTGCTTTGAACAGCAGCTTTGATTAGCAGCAAAACAGGAACTGGATGAACATTTGCTATCATTTCCCTGATTGAACAGGCCAGGTATTACATCCAATTTTAAAAGCATATTTGGGGCCCTGCCAGCCTGCTAACCCAAAAGTCACTGGTTCAATTCCCAGACAAGGCACATTACCAAGTTGCAAGCCAGGTCTTTAGCCAGGTCCGTAGCTGGAAGCAGGTGAAAGGCAACCATACATGGATGTTTCTCTCCCTCTCTGCCTCCCTCCCTTCCCCTCTCCAAAAGTAATAAAAATTAAAAAAAAAAAAAAAAAAAAAAAGCATATTTGGGCCATAGCTGGTGTGGCTCGGTGGATTGAGTACCACCTGTAAACCCAACGGTCGGTCTCTGGTGCATGATTCCCAAGTCAGGGCACATACCTAGGTCGCAAGCCAGGTTTCCAGCTTGATTCCCAGCTGGAGGCAGGTGAAAGGCAACCATATATTGATGTTTCTTTCACCTTCTTCCTCCCTCCCTTCCTCCTCCCTTCCCCTCTCTCTAAAAATAATAAATAAAATCTTTAAAAAAAAAGTCTTCCTCTTAAAAACATTTAAAAAATAAAAATAAATAAAAAGCATGTTTGATCTATATTTTTGACATGCATCTGCACAATTGTGTTTCTTATTGTTTTCTATTCCTTCTAGTCCTATACTTTGCAACCCTCAGATTCAATTGACAATAATTTCCAACCATTCTTCTTGTCTCCAGGACTTGCATATTATCTTTTTTTATGCAATGTATCACCTTTGATCCATAATCTTATTTCTTGATCTCATGTTAAATCAGTCTTACATTCAGAGTGCCATAAACTGTCTTGTAGGCTCCTTGAGCATTGTGCTAGCTTTATCACACGCCCGCATTTACATTGGGTGTGTCCCTATAGGTTTGAAAATGAATTTAATTTTGAGGCATTTCTTCTTCCTAGATTCTTGTCATTCTACTTAAAAAAACACAAAACAAGTCTTATGTATTATTTTTTTTCCCTTTTAGGACTTTGGCTCCATATACCTCTTTTTTTAAATTTATGTGTTAATTTCTCTGGATGCTGTTTTTTTCTTTCAAGAACTGAATTACCTCCCATGAAGGGTTTATTCTCTCTGGTATCTCCAGAATGCCTATTTTCCCATCACAATGGGACATTCCTATCTTTGTGTGATCTTCTTTTGCTGAGTTTTAATCTCAGGAGAGCATTAAGAACTTTCATTATGGATCTTCAGAACTGGCCCAACTTTACTAGCCTTTTTTTTTGCCTGTGACCCCATCCTGCACAGGTGGCAACACAATAAGTGTGTACTCATCGACCAAATAGCTATGGGCTTTTGGTCTGTTTATATTCCTGTCCAGACTGCGTAGTGCTTGCAGAAAGGCAGCTGCTCTAGTGCATGGGCTCCCAGACCAGGTGCTTCAGTGGCCTAGAGGTCCATGAGGCTGTCTGGAGAGCTATTCACTGCAGGGCACAGGGAAGGACCAGGGGCATGGTCCAGGACCTCTGCGCATGTCACCAATGTGAATTCCTCCTATATAGTGGGATTCTGTATAAGGTTAACATTTGAAACAAAATGGTTTTACTGCAATGATATAATTTTGAAAATGATTGATAAAGTAAAGGAGCATTGACCATGGAAACAGAAGTTTCTATGCTTACTGGCTGGGCAATCTTGAGTATTGTCATCTGTAAAGTAAGAATGCTATATTCTATCCAACTCCCTCAGGTTGATAACATGAGATAGTATGGAAATGCATGAATAACTGAGAAAGAATTTAAGGTATGAAATAAGTTTCTGTTTATACATATATGCACCTCAAAAACAATATTTAGTGAAAAAACAAGTTGCAGAATGGTAGGTGCAGTGAAAAAATCTGTTTAACTTTGAAACCCGGAGGATTAGGACTAGGTATGAGGACAAAATGGACTGGAGATTGATGTGGAATGTTTTTATAAAAAGTAAGTAATTAAGCCAAAGATGAACAGTAATTGTATTTGTTGTGATATTTTTAGGTGTTTTTTTTTTTGATATTTTAAAAAATACCCCTCTTCCCAAATCTGTAAAATATCATTTAAATGTGTTCACAACATTTTATTAAATGAGTTATTGATATATATGTATATATCATCTATCTATCCATCTATCCATCCATCCTTCCATCCATCTTTTTTGTCTAGTCCTTAAAACTATCTGTTCCTATACGGGAAGTTCAAAAGGAAGAGAAGATAGCCAACTGATATTTGCTTTTACTGGCATGTTTAAACATTGGGACATATTTAAACTAGTTCATACCTTTTATTCCACTCACTGTTTTATTACTGAAAAAACAGAGAGAGCTTGAATTCTGGGTACTTTCATTGTTTAATTTTTTCAACTTGTCCCTTCTTTCTGCTCCAAAACAATTTCTAAAATAATCTTTCACTGCCAATTTGGAATACACATCAATCTTCCTTCTCAGGATTGAAAGCCTGCATATTAATCCTTTGAATCCATCCCAGTTGAATTACTAACTAGGGTCTCCACTCCATTACCTCCCATTCACTAAGATCCAGAACACTGACCTCCCTGAAAGGGCCCTGTGTGTTGCTTCCCTTCATGAAATGTCAAGTAGTCAAGATTGCATTTTCTTTTCCTTCTTCAGTTTCTAACCAGTAGGGAAGACAAGAAGAATTCCTTCTATTATTTTAACATTTATTTTGGTCTTTATATATTTCCAGTACTTTTTTCTCTTTTCCCCCCTTTTTTGATTCAGCTCTGACTCATCCTTTTAATAGCTACCTGAATGTATTTGTTTGTAGCTTAGAGTTGACATTACTTAGGAAATGGGAAGAAGAAATTTGGGGCTGGAGGCTGGAGATATGGACTGTAGCACATTTTGGAATTAGCACAACTTAACTTGAACCTTATTTCTGCCCTTTGCTCCTCCCAGTAGGGTGTGATATATTTTGGACTCACACATTTTGCCTCCTAACCTGATAGCAGGGCCCCATTGTGACTTCTCACAGAAGGAGCGTCTTGTGTCCACTATCAACTGGAAGTATGGGACAGGCATGGATGATACACCCCAGTTTATGGCTTAGGATGTAGATGTGAGAGATCCTCATGCCAGCCTATGACACAGCTGTGATTAAAGTTTGGGTCTTTAGATGCCTAATTTCAGCCTCTTTCTACTGCAATTTTTGTCCTAACAAAGTACTCTTTCCAGTCTTGGATCCTGCTTTGCTCAGCCCACAAAAAATGCCTAGATATTTTCTCTAGCTGTATTCACTTTCTTGGTGATCTCGTTCAGTTCCATTTTAAATACTATCTATATGCTAATAACTCCTAAATAGATATCTCTTGATTTGATCTCTCCTCTGAACTCTGGTTTCATTTATCTTACTTACTTGACATCCATCAGGATTTTTAATAGGCATTCCAAACTTAGCTTGTCTGAAACCTTAATTACCCTCCATTCCAAAACTGACCTCTTTCCAAGCTTTCTCAGTGTGACAATATCATTCACCCACCTGGCTTTTGTTAGAAACCTTGGAGTCAATACTGACTCTTAATGTTTCTTTTGTACCAATCGTCCAATCTGTTGACCATGTTTGTCTTACTTTTAAAATATACCCCAAATCTGGCCACTTTTCACTATTGCCCTTCTATTGTATTACAAGCCAGGGATTTCTCACCTGGTCTGTGATGGGGACTCCTAACAGGTTCCCCTGACTCCACTCTAACTTGCTACAGTCTGTTTCCCACAGAGCTGCTAGAAACCTAAGTCAGATCATGCCATGCTGCGTAAAGTTCTCATATGGCTTCTCAGCATATTTTGGGGTATTTCAAACTCCCTGCAATGAATCTGATCCCCTACAGGATGGGTTGCTGGTCAGCTCTCTAATAGCATCTCCTGCCTGCTGTCTCCCCTTGTCTCTGCTGTGATCATGGGGATCAGGGACGTGCTTTTCCACTGGTTGCCAAGTACGTTTGGCTTCAGCATTTGTTACTGCTGATTCCTCTGCTTGAATTTTCTCAAGATATTTATTTGTATCACCCCCTCTTTCATTTCCTTCATATCTCTGCTGAAATATCACTTCCACAGACATACTTGACCACATGAACTAAAACCTATAGCTCTATCCTTCAGTATCCCCTTTCCTTCTTTTTTCTCTTCATAGATGTTATTACACCCTAACTTTAAATATTATATAGCTCTCTGTGTGTATATATATATATATATACATATATATATATATATCTTTTTCTTCTATTTGCATATAAGCTATAAGCTCTATGAAAGACTGAAAACTGAAATTATCACTCTTGTTCACCATTGTGTCCCTGTTTTAGAAACTGGAACAGTTACTAAACCTTAAGAATACATTAAATCAATAAGTATATGTCAACTCAATGACTACTGGAGGATACTTCAGGCTAAGACATTAGGAAGCATCCAGATCAAAAGAAATCCACTGACCAGCATTCATTATACACTGAGCCTCACTGTGATAGGGTATACACTATACATCAAACAATTCATTTTGGGGACAGGTTAAATTTCAAATAGTCTGCCTTACCTTAGCAGTTAATATTATATAAGTACACTTATATTTCTTGGACTGCATATGTATTGCAAGAGTCCAGGCTCTGTACCTTTATATTCATCACCTCATGTTATCATCACCAAACCCAAGGGTACTATTAAGCTTCAGTAACTTGCCCCAGGCCTCATGACTGGCCAGCAGTTCAGCCAAAACCTGAATCTCAAAAGTCTGATCAGGCAGCCACACACTCAACCACCACATCTCTTCATCCTAGTCTAATACTCTTCTTTGTACCCATTTTTGGTCTAGAAGGTATGACTGCCCTGCCACAGCATCAGTGCATTGCCTGCAGAAGACTGACAGACCATTACATATTTATTGAAGTATGTGGTGGTATAACATTTTTCTTTTTAAGATTCAACAACCCATTAATTCTGCAGCTTTAGAACAACCTGCCCCATGTGCTGCTTAACAAATATTCTTTCTACTTGTGATCATTGAACAATAAAAAAAAACATGTTCTGGCAATCTCTTCAACCTTTGCCCTACCGTTCTCCCCCTAAGAACTGATCGTTTCCTGTGTTCTGCAGGCTGCTCATTATGATACCGGTCATTGTGATGTCCTGAGTGCTAAGGACACTGGGAGCAAGAGTCAGGTTTGCACAGTTAGATTGATAAGCAGATGCTAAGCCGATGTGACACAGCTGCTACTGCTGAGCCAGGAAAAGCAGGTCAAGGTTATTAGGAGGAAGAGTGGCACTTGCCCATAGCTGGGAGCAAAAATATCCCCATGTTCCATTTTCATTCCCAGTCTCTCTCTCTCTCTTTGAATTTCTTATCATCCTTTCTTTTCATTTCTTTATGGCTTCTCTTTTAGGGATTGTGGTAAAAGAGATGCACTTTGAACTCACTGGTCCTTGCTAAGGGAGGGACACCTATGAATCAACCACTTTTTGTTTTTAAACTTAGATGCATTATTTGATCT
Source organism: Noctilio leporinus (assembly GCA_004026585.1). Lineage (NCBI taxonomy): Eukaryota > Metazoa > Chordata > Mammalia > Chiroptera > Noctilionidae > Noctilio > Noctilio leporinus. Next base: position 35,765 of record PVIW01006696.1, on the reverse strand, counting down.
TCCAAATAACACCATACTTTAAAAGTCAGATTCAAAGAGTACCAGTGACAATCTGCCATTTACCATTTGATTCTGTTTATTTTTAAGGCAGGTTCACATCTGAAACATGCTGGATAGTTTGTATGAATACATCAGATACTCATGGCATATTAGCATATAAACAATAACCAGGGATCTGGTACCTTTTTCCATTTTCCATTGAATTGAGTTTATTAATGGCTAACTTTTATTTTTCATCCAAAATAACTGTGTCCCCAAAATATTTTTACATTTTTCTATATAATTTTGAACTGAATATGATTTAATTAGGTAAAAATGACCACATGAGATAAACAACCTTAAAACCAAAGGCATTTAAAAATTGTCTTCAGATCAAGAGTTTAGCAGTACCTACTGGTAGATCTCAAAACCATGCCAAGATTACTAGCTGGTAGATTTGTTGTGCTCCTGTTTGGGATTGCTCCAATTATTGCCAGTGATGAGGGCCTCTCAGAAAACCCATTTTCTCCTCCAGGATCTTCCACCCCAAACCTCACACCTTGCTTCTGACAAGGCCCTGTCCTCTGCCTGGAAATCTTCAGGCTCACCACAAGTTTAGAGATTTTTGCTTTTTTTTTTTTTTAAACTTTATAGTCAGTCCCTTTAGTATGAGCACTGGGCAGAGTTTTTGGTTTATACTTGAGTCCTGGGCCTTCGTAGCTGTGTAAGTTAAGAATCACTCTGAATGTTGGTTTTCTCATTTGTCTGAGTAGGGAGGTGGCAATGAGACAAAAACCATCAAGTTCCTAACATAATATCCCTACAATAAACAACAGTTATTTTTATAATATTATTATTGTTTCACTGAACTAGATTTAATGCTTCTGATAATAAACCACCGATGGCAGAGAATGGTAGATGGAGAATAAATTAAAATGACTTTCACAAGTTCTGTTTGTAAAAGATATAAAATTTAAACAAACAGAACAAACTATTATGCTCTGCGCAAGTAACTACGTCATGGAGAAGAAACATTAGACCTTACAAAGGTAAAAGCAGGCCCAGGATTAACAGTATTTTTTAGATGTCATCTATAAAATGAGAATAAAATATTCTCATTTCATTGGGCTGTTATGAGAATAAAATGACTTAATACATATAAAGCACCTAAAATACAAAGGAAGAAAAGAAGATGAGGTATTTTCAATAATGGATAAAAGGACTTAGATTTTCTGCCTGGTGGCAAGCCACTGATTACTCTGTGGAGACAACCTCTACTCCTCCAAATCTTAGGTATCTGTTTGAGCTGAACATTTCACATATCCACTCACGTTATGTTCTATCTTATTGGTGAGAACACTGCAAACGTTCCAGCATAAATTGTATTAGTTTCCTATGGTTGCCACGGCAAATGACCACAAACTTAGTGGCATGAAGCTTTAGAAGTTTATTCACTCACAGTTTTGGAAACCAGAAGTCTGAAATCAAGTTTCACTGAGCCAAAATAAAGAAGCCAGCAGGATTACATTCCCTCCAGAGGCTCTGGGGTGAATCTCTTTTGCCTCTTTCAGCTTTAAGTGGCTGCCTTCATTCCTCCACTCATGGTCACATCACTCCAGTATCTGCTTCTGTTTCCATTGCCTTATTCTCTTTTGTCTATGTCAATTCTTCTTCAATATATTTCTTTTATTTTTTAATTAATTTATTTTTATTGTTGTTCTGTTACAGTTGTCCTATTTTTTCCCACATTGCTCTCCACTGCCCTGCCCACCCCCCTGCTCCCACAGTCAATTCCTAATTTGTTGTCCATGTCCATGGGTCATTTGTACATGTTCCTTGACTAGACCCCTTCCTTTCTTTCCTCATTCTTCCCCTCTGCCCTCCCCTCTGGTCATTGTCTAGCCTGTTGTTTCTTGTTTCCAAGGCTTTGGTTCTATTTCACTCATTTGTTTGTTTTGTTCATTAGGTTCTTATTATAGGTGAGATCATATGGTATTTATCTTTTGCTGTCTGGCTTATTTCACTTAGCATACTACTCTCCAGTGTCATCCAGGCTGTCATGAAAGGTAGAAGTCCCTTCACTCATTCTGCTGGGTAGTATTTTATTGTGTAAATGTACCACAGTTTTTTGGTCCACTTATCTACTAATGGGAATTTAGTCTGTTGTCTTCTTTATTTCCTCCTGGCTCTTATTGATAGTTTCTCTGTTTTTTTCCTGCTGGTGTAGTTCACTATAAGTTCCTTGTAGCTTCCCCTGAGTTCTTTGGAGTTCTCATTGAGCTCATTAAGCATTTTTATAACCATTATTTTGAACTCAATGTCTGCTAGTTTTCTTGCCTGTATTTCATTTAACACTCTTTCTGGGGATTCTCCTTCTCCTTTCAATTGCAGGTTATTTCTTTGTCTTTTCACTTTAGGCGACTCTTTTTTTTTTGCTTGTTTGTTTCTATTTTTTAGATTGACCTGATGTGACTCCTTATCTTTATGATATGACCTTCTGTGGTAGGAGACCTGTGAGGTTTAGTGGCTCAGTTTCCTTGACCTGAACTTGGTGATTTTGGGATTCTCTTTATGCCATTTATGTAGGTTTTTGGGTTGTAATTGGGTTTTGGTTGTTGTTGGGTCATTCTTTGGTGGGACCTTACCTCTGGCCTGCTGACTGAGAGTTGTTCTGCCCCTTGTGTTTTGTATGGCGTTGTACAAGTGGTGTCAGAACAAAACCAAACAACTCAGGAAAGAAACCCATATCCCCCCAAATAGCCCAAACCTACAATTATACTATCAGAAGTAAATGAGCCAGTATTAATAAAGGCATAAATATATTAAGACTATTATAATAAAGGAAAAATGAATATTAGATGATTAACTTAAAGAAAAATTACTTGAGAAGGTGGAGTAAGGAGCAATAATGAATAGTGAATAGGGACAAGGTGATGAGAGAAAGAATGTAAAATTTATATTGTAAATTAAAAAAGAGTGAAGAAGGTAAAATGGAGAGAAAGTAAGTGCATGGTATTAGGTTTAAATAGAATTGAAAATATGTATGTATACACACACACACACATACATACATAGATATAGAAATATAAAGAGAGAGAGAACAGGAAAAAAAAAAGAAGAAAAACAAGAAACCAAATAGGAGTAATAGATCCACCACAGCACTATAGACAACCAATGAACAAAGGTTGATATAGCTGGGATGGGAATAAGAGAGAAAAAAAGAAAAAAATTTTAAGATATGTCTAGAGGAAAGGGAAATGATTATGAGGTAATAGAGGGAGAAGGAATACTAAGAGTGAGGAATGAAAACTAGGCTAAGACAGGTAAAAGTTCAAATTTAAAATAAAAAAGGAAAAGCGTGGCAGAAGGCAAAATGGAGTAGGAGAGGGGACTGGTACAATTTGGGATTTGAAATACAAAAATAGTGAAGATCTAGGAATAACATAGAAGAAATGCACCACTATATCCACAACCAAGGAGCAAAGACTGATCAAAATAGAGAGAGAATAAGGGTATATTAAGAATGGGGAAAAGAATGTGAAATTACTGATGACTAGAAAACTGGTTTTTGAGGCTGGGGAGGGGAGAAATAGTAAGAGCTCAGAATGAAAACAAGTTGCAGCAAGAGAGGAAATAAAAGTTAAAACAAAAAAATAAGAAGAGGTAATAAGAAAGAAAAGTTGAATAAAAGAAAGGAGCAAAATATTAGGTTAAAAATAAGCTATAATATAAAAACTAGTGACCTAATAGACACAAACTTGAAGGACAAGAAGGATGTTAAAAATTTGTACAGATAAGAAAAGAACACAAAATCTTTAAGAAGACTGCAGTGGAATTCATCTCAGTAGAATCTAGTTTTACCACTGTTTTCTCTTTGTGGATTTCCCTGCCCCCAGTAATGTCAGAAGGTGTCCCAGTTTGTCCCTAGGCAACCTTTTCAAGACTATCATCTTGAATACAATCCATATCTTTGGCTGTCTCCTTCTGTTGTTAATCTAGTCAGTCTGTAATCAGCAGTCAAGCCTAAGCACCATGGCGGGGGGCGGCGCGGTAGAGTGGGCGGGACTATTACTTCTCCTCAGGCTGCTGCCACTTGGGGGAAGTGCTCTGCCAGAGCAAAATGGCTTCTGTTATAAAGGGGATGACTCATCATGGGGATCTGGTCCACTGCTCCCTCCCTTCCCTCCCCAAAGCCACCATCACTAAATTCTTCTCAAGCATCTCTAGTACATACACTTTGCCCTTCCTCTGCTGGAGCCCAGGGTAAGTGGGTGCAAACAAAATTTTGTGCATTGGTTCTTTAAGAAGCTCTCTGTGACTTTAGCCATCTTCCCCTGGCAGGCAGAAATACTACCACTTTTCTCAGCTGGATGCTATCTGGGTTACTTTCCAGCTTTGATGCTGTAGGCTGGGGAGCCCAGCTTGGCGTTTAGACCCCACACGCCTCAGGGGAACCTCTACTTCAGCTGCTCAACCAACCCTCTTGAGTCTTCTCTGCACTCCGTACCAGTCATGTTGTGATGAAGTGGCTTCTCCTGTCTGTCTGTGGTTTAAGGCTTCTCACCAGCTATTAATTAGTTGGTTATTCTGAATGATTTATCTTCAATTTAGTTGTAATTCCAGATTGGTCCTGAAAGAGTCCACTTACTCTTCTATCTTGGATCTCTTTCTATGTCTTTCTTATGAAGGCTCTTGTAATTGCATTTAGGTTCATCTGATAAGTCAGGAGAATTTCCCCAACTGAAATATTTTAATCACATCTGCAAAGTTTTTTAAGTTTGTTTGGTTTTTGGTAATATAAGTTGATATTCACATTTCACAGATCAGATCATGGATGTCTTTTAAGGGAGCAATAGTTCTGCCCATAACAGTAATATAACTTGATTTTAGCCTCATATAAAAGTTCATTTTCCTTTTTTAGGAAACTAAAGTTCAGAAAGGCTAAGTAATCTGCTTTAAGTCACCCAGTCTGCTCCACCTTTTTTTTTTTTTTTTTTTTCCTCACTGCTTCCCTATGCCAGTTAGCAAAATGAAGATAGAATACCCTCATTTCCTATTCTCATCACCAAGTCAATTAGGTAACATGTCCTCCCTCCATGTATTAAACTTCATGAGGCCCTTTTTAAGTCCTTTTACCCTTCAAGGTTGCCTTAATGTACATTTTATCCTCATTTCACCTGTGTGCAAAGTTGTGCACCCAGGACAGGGGCCACATGCCCATGCAACTCAGACTTGTCATAATTCACTCTTGGGACAATTGGGGAGTATCAAATTCCCTTTATATAATTGGGTCAAGAACTCTTCTGGACTTTGGCATTACAAAGTTGGGTTGCAAATGTCATGAGAACAGACTCCCTGGCAAGATATCTAACATTACAGCTTCCAGTCTCAACCAGATATAGCAAGAGCCTAGCTTTTCCCAGGGTATTTTAGTGCTTCAGGTTCTGGTCCCAACTGGAATCAAGTGCTAAAACAACTCCCAAGTAAACATTCAGAATGTTAGTGAAAAAGTTTAGTTCAATATTAAGTGTATCAATAGGTGAAATTGGGGGAATAAGAGAGAACAAGTGGAAGGAGTACAGGCATATTTTTTTCTAAGTTAGTCCTGGGTAAAGGGACATGTTGGAAAGACCTAGCTGGATCTATTGAAAATCTGATATGCCATTTTCCAAACACTAATGTGCAGAGAGAGAGAGAGAGGGCCAGCTCAGCTGTATTGTTGCTATACTAATGTGGAGGCTTAGCCATTTGGAGTTAATTGTTAATCAAGCCAGGCAGTATGGGGATATTATTCTGAGAGGTAGGAAGGCAAAAAAAAAAAACAAAAACAAAAAACAAACAAAAAACTCCCCCACCAATATCTTATTACCCTTGTCATCAAAAACCTCTAAACATTTTTGTATAATAGCCATAGGAATGGCAGAGATAGGACTATTTTAAGAACCAAAAATGCCTCCTGTTTTTGGTTTCTATTTTCAAATGATTTTATCTAAGAACTAAAATCAGCTGGGGAGGATCTGCCACATAGTGGAAATTGCAAAGGCTGGCTTCCAACAGCACCCTCTCTGTGACACTCATTTTTGCTATTAAGAGAAGCCACTTAACAAACCAATTGTCAACAGGGGGAGATGAAAACACAATAGTTAATCAGGTTTTACAAGGTCACACATCTAATTCGAATTGTAAAAGGACCCCATTAAGTGCCTTCTTTCCCTTGTTCTTGAATGTAGTCTCTTTCCAAATTGAGGGCTCACCACTTTGGATCCCCCTAGAAGATAGCAGCCAGTTAATAAAGGCTTGAAGTACTATTTTTCTTACTGAGGGCCCCCTTTGGAGCCTATTAACACCCTTTTTTTATGAGGAGCAGAGCAAGTAGCCTCCGCCCAACATGTGTTGGCACTTTCTAAAAGGTCATTAATGCTCCATATTTCAGTGTATAACAAACCCAGGAAGGCTCACAAGGAGCCCAGCAGGGATAGAATAAAAATAGTGAGTAATTTACAGAGATTCTTGTCTCACCTACATGGTGCATGCCAAGAAAGAGAGAGAGAGAGAGAGAGAGAGAGAGAGAGAGAGAGAGAGAGAGAGAGAGAGAGAGAG
>PVIW01006696.1:0-29086 GCA_004026585.1 Noctilio leporinus | reverse complement strand
ATATTTGTGCTATACAAAAGCAGCATCATAGTGGTTCAGATTACTCTCCTTACTCTTTAAAATAAGTTGTCTACTTGGATAGGCCTTTTTTTCTTTCTGACTATTTCTGAAGCTCTGATGATTCTTTGATAGTATACCATATTGAAATTGGAAATTGATGAGCAAATCTGGTGCTTTCTTTTTTCTTTCAAATTTTGGAGATTTTTTTTTTTTTTTTGCCTTATAAACTCATCATATATTTTCCAGGGAGTTACTTGCATTCTAGTATGTTGCTAAAATTTTCATTGGACACTAGATTGATGGGGTTTAGTTTCTGAAATAATATGTGAAGGGCAGCATGAATGTAGAACGTTAACAAAAAAAAAAACTTCAAATTGTTATTACAAATAAAAGGTATACCTAAAGTTTACTTATATGTCTTTGTAGAGTTGACCAGCCAATGATCATTCTGTGTTTTTAAAGGTAGATAGATATCACACCAGCTAATACACAATAGCCCCTTCTTGTTGGCCCAGGGGATGCAAGGACCATCATCACTGGCTCTTAAACAGGCAAGGTACTCCTGTTCATTCTGTATCCGTAAGCTTTTTATAGTAAGGATCATATTGATTATTTATACCTTCTGACAATGGTAGGAATGCTCATGGCCCATCTTCTACCATTTTTCTATCCTGCTGTAATGAGAGCTGTAAGCAAAAAGCAAAATGAATTATGTATAAAAAAAGGGTCCTGTAATAGCTGCCAGACAATTACTTTTTCAAATAAGTAGGCTGACTAGTGAGGGCCAGGGATTTTGATCTTTTCTTGAATTCAGTTTTCAAGATGACACCATATATTCCAACAACCATGTTGACTGCCTATTCTGTGACAGATGCTAATTTGGATTCTAAGGAAACAACAGTGAATAAAGTAAACAAAAGCTCCTATTCTCATTATGCTTGTGTGTGTGTGTGTGTGTATCTTTGTAAGGGAGAAAGAGAATGATGAATATGCTATACAAGTATATTAAACATTATATTATATATCACGTTATTGCATGAAATGTAAAAAAAGGGAATAGACTTCAATGAGAAATTGCCATTTGAGGAAAGAATTGAAGGAGGTGCTTTTTTTTACTAAATTGGTAATTGGTTGAAAAAGTATGATTATTTCTATGAAAGAATTTACATTAAGAGAATTAAACATTTCACTTCTAGTTGAAAATAAACATGTCAAATGCCTTAAGGAATTTATAGTAAATCAGCAAGGTGGGTAGGTGAGGAAGAGGTGGGAAAGCTGGTGTGAGGAGAAGGGTCACTTCTCATTGGCATGATCAGAATTTGGTTTCACAAAACCTGAGGGGCAGGAAGTTTAGATGTTTGGGATTCTCAGTGTATGTCAGTTTCCTTGATAAATCTGTGAAATAGCTTTGCCTCAAGACTGACAGTAGCCTGGTGAAATTTAGAGATTTTATTGCCGGTGATTGTACCTTTGCAGGCTACCATTTAGCATAGCTCATAAGAACACAGATTGGGCTGAGGAACCATGCTGCCATTTTCCCAGGCCTCTGGAAGAGGAAACATCACTCGAATGCCCTCATCTTGCTGACCATTATGCTTAGGTCCAAAGATGCATGCCACCCAAAGGACTAAAGAAAGCGTTCTAGTTAATGCTTTCTTTATTACTGGTGAGGACTTTGGCCCAATTTCATGTCTGTTCACTTATTCAGTCAAGGAGGGATGACCTTAAGAACTAAGTCCTTTTATCCCTCTAGCCTCTACATTCCCAGTCACTGGAGTGCCTGCTTGGCCTCTTCTGCTGGGCCCACTCCTGACCTTGGCTTTTTATAGAGTCATGAAAAAAAAAAAAAAGTGAAAATGATAACTTGTCTTGATCCAGATATGTTTATAATACCAAACTGTTCCTGAGGATTCTATTTAGTCCTTGATTCTTTCAGAGCTCTTCCTGCCTGGTAATGAATGACTGGGTGAAGCCCCAAGTTCAAAATAGAGCATGAATATGGACATTCTCAAGTAGATCTTAAAGAACATGACGTTCCATTGAATGGAGATACCATAGTATAGTTACTAAATATTTAGTAGAAAACACTGAGTTCGTTTCTAGTCCCCCACATCCTCTTGTTACAGGGATATATTTTCTTGATAAACCTTTCCTATTCCAAGATTATAAAAATATTAATATTTTTTACAATACTACTTTGATTTTTATTTCTTGTTATATTTTTATTACCTTATGCCTCTAGTAGTGTTATGGTTTATTTTTTAAACTTTAAGTGGTAACCTTTAAATATGTGAATTATACTCAATAATGTTATAATTAATTATAAAATATTCACCTTTTTCATATGAACCATTTAGTTTATTTGGAATATGAAGTGAGGTAGGAATACAACTTTGTATTTCACTAAATATAAAGGCTAATTAATTTACCAAATATTGCTTATAACTTCTAGTTCTTACTTACTCCTGACATTTGAAATACCTATTATGTAATGTTCTAAATCCCTACATATTCTTGGATATATTTCTGAATTTCTATTTATTCTGATATCTTTATTCTATTTCTGTATAACTAGCATAGTGTTTCTACAATGGTTAAATATCTTTTACTAATTTAACATCTGATAGTAGTACTTTCCTTTTCCAGAATTTCCTTGACTGTTACAACATTTATCTTTCAAGGTGAAATTTTGTGTTATTTTGTCAAGGCTCAAAAAATAATTCTCTTTTGGGTTTTTGATGTGGATCATATTGGCTATAACAGTTAACTTAAGGAAAAACGATATTTTTTATTTTTGCTTCTCATCATCCAAGAAACAAAATATGACTTTTCAGTAATTCAGGTTTTATTTAATGTTTTCCAGCAATATTTTGTTTTCTTTGCACAAAATACATTATTTAGAATTTGTCAGTTGTTAGCGACAGAAATGGAGTTTAGTTAATTTAAGCAGAAAAGAAATTTATTCAGAGGACATTGGTAGCTCATGGAAATGCTAAAAGTTTGGAGAACTAAGCTTAGAAAAAAGACAGAAAGCAGGGCAGCCCTGGCAAGAAGCACTTGGTAGTCTTGTTTGGGGATGGAAGTGGGAGAAATGAACATGGGCTATTTTCTTACGTTCTTGCCTCATGCTGCTTCAGGTCAAACTCCCCTTTTGTGAGTGTGGTATCTATTAGACTAGGCTTTGATCATGTCCAACCCTTGACATAAAAGGAGAGTTACATAACTCTGGTGAGTCTCTGTATTCATCTAACAGGGAGTCCCATCTGAGTCTAAAGGGAAGTTAGGCTCTTCGAAGTTGGTGATCTTACCCTCAATTAGGCTTCATTAGTTTAGTCTGATCTGTGGAGCTGAGAAGCATACTGAGTAAAGACTACGGATAGGATTAATGACTGCAGTCCGAAGATATACAGACATCCTAGAAAGGATTGAAAGGATGTAATGGAAGGCAAACACAACATACCAAACTAAACTGAGGAACAGGGTGTGGAAAAGAGTGAGATGTAAGAAGCTGATCGGGGTACAGTGCATGACTATTATCTGAATGTGCCATGTCCTAGTTGCCCTGACAGCATGATTGCCCAATATGTCCATTTATTTAAATGATATGTATATAAACTATAAGTAATTATCATTCTTGGTTTTACCAGCTGTGTATAAATGAAGTTGCAAATTGGGAGTTGATGAGTGATGAGAGGTGAATACTGAGGGTTTAGATTCACCCCAGAGCTATGGTGTACAGTTTTGCAGGCTGCACACTGCACAGTTTCAGTGACTGTCCTTCACATGGACTATAATATGCATATACAACCTTCATGGCTATGCTTGGTTGCTCTGCCATGAGTTGAGCACTAGGGACAGCAGCACTAGGGACACTATGGGAGCCTCAGTGATATGAATTGGGGCAGCCCTGGTAGGTCATGCAATGGGCTGGCCCTTCATGATGGGCAGGTGTGGACAAGGACCTAAATTAGAGTGAGGGCCTGTGGAAACTACTGAGCATTATGCCACACTTCTGGGAGCTTCCAGAAATACTAGGGTTGGAAGTACTACCAATGCCTGTGGAAATGAAGAGAAACTGGATGTGTTAATGGGGCCAGATTTTGTAGTCCAAGTTATAGGACCTTGGAGTTTTCTGGATTATTTTTGTATGCAAATACTGTTCATTTATTTTCACATGTCGGATTTATGGTTGGGTCCTGTCTTTTTGGACTTAAAGCCCTTGTTAATAAGAGAAGTGTTGCTGTTTATTGAATCTTCCATGTGCTATTCTGCATTGAAGGAGCAGGCAGCTTGGCTGTCACTGCCATAGTGTGTTCTCTCTGAACCTTGTTAACTGGCACAAATAGTAAAGTGAAGTGACGTTAAATGGACCGATGAGCTGAGTTCTGCATGATAAACCACCAGGAAATAATTCTTGGTCATGACATTTAAAGAAAGAGGAAAAAGAAAATGATGATTTTTCTAAAGAAACCTTCACCAAAGGGAAAAGCTCAGAACTTTTATTAAAAGGTATATACACAGAGGAAGAGACTGACCAGTGGAAAATTATTTTCCTTACCACTTAATCATAACTAGATAGATGTGTTGGGAGATATTTGTAAGAAACATTTTTAAAGGTGGAATTTCTAAGTCAACTGCAATGTCAGTATTTAAAAGACCCTATGGCTCTAGCATTTTATAGACACTGACAAAAATGCAATTCCTGCTCCAGTCATCTTTGGAGTCCATGGAGAGGAGGGTGACAATGAGCTCATGAACTGGAGACACAAAGTTGACTCAGGCCAAGTGGACCTGTCTGGATTTTTACTCTTTTTTGAATGTCAGTTGTCTCACCCATTGCTTGACCACATGATGTTCACTATGATGTATCTACCCACTTTATCCTGAGCATTTATATAAGGCCTTTGGAAGAAAAGGAAGATTTTTCTTTTCTTTTTTGGTTAGGATGGAAATGTGAGGTAACTCATTAAAGGAAAAGAGGAAGTAACTGGCCTGGTACCCCATATGCTAATCCTGGATAGAACTAGAAAGAGCATTTATGAAGAAAATACTTTAGAATGGATTTTGAGGAAAAAGTGTGACACATGAAACATTGGCAATGAAGGAAAGCAGCTAACATGTGAGAAGCCTGTAAATGTCAAGAACAATCTATTACCCCATGTCATGAGAGTATAACTATGCCCATTTTTCTAGGTACAGTGAACTATATTGGTGGTGTATGTCAAGGTAGAGTCCACTAACCCTCTCTACCCTCCCTTTTTCAGGGGGTCTGGGATGGGAACTGTTGAGGTTAGGAGAGTCTCAGTGTGTCAGGGGATTGATCTGAGGCAAGGACTCTGCAGCAACTAAGGGCCTCTCTTCCTCTTGCTGGGCATCATGGTCCAGGGGACTCTTACCTTGGAGGCCACATGGACCACAAGGTCCACCACCCTGCTGCTGTAGCCAAATTCATTGTCATACCAGGAAATGAGCTTGACAAAGTGGTTATTGAGGGCAATACCAGTCCCAGCATCAAAGGTGGAGGAGTAGATGTCACTGTTAAAGTTGCAGGAGATAGTCTGGCCCTCAGTATAGCCCAGCACACTCTTGAGGGGACCCTGTGATTCCTGCTTCACCACCTTCTTGATATTATCATATCTGGCAGCTTTCTCCCGGTGGCAGGTCAGATCCACAACTGACACATTGAGGGGAGGGACACGGAAGGCCATGTCAATGAGCCTACCATTCAGCTCAGGGATGACCTTGCTCACAGCCTTGGTACTGGGAGGGACACGGAAGGCCATGTCAATGAGCCTACCATTCAGCTCAGGGATGACCTTGCTCACAGCCTTGGTACTAACAGTAGAAGCACGGATGATGTTCTGTGCAGCCCCTTGGCCATCATGCAGAAGGGCCATCCACAATCTTCTGGGAGGCAGTGATGGCATGGCCTATGATCATAATGATCATGATGCCAAAGTTGTCATGGATGACCTTGGCCAGGGAGCCAAGCAGTTGGTGTTGCAGAAGACATTGCTGAAGATCTTGAGGAAGTTGTTATACTTATGGTTCACACCCATCACAAACATGGGGGCATTTGAAAAAGAGGCAGAAATTTTGCTTCTCTTGGCTCCACCCTTCAAGTGAGACCCAGCCTTCTTCAAGGTAGTGAAGACACCTATGGATTGCACAACATATTCAGCACCAGCATCATTCCATTTGATGTTGGGGGATGTTGGTCCTAGAAAATGGAGATGAACTTTACATTGATGACAAACCTCCCATTCTCAAACTTGATCATGCCTTTGAACTTGCCATGAGTAGATCATACTGGAACTTGTAGAGTCCCAATGAAGGGGTTACTGATAGTGACAGTATTCACTTTGCCAGACTTAAAAGCAGCCTTGATGGCCAGGTGCCCAATACGGCCACATCCATTCACTCTGACCTTCACTATCATGTCTCGGGGCTGTGGCTGGCACTGTGCAGGAAGATGAAGCTTCCTGTGGCTGTTGAACAGGAGGAGCAGTAAGAGCCTATGTTAATTTAAAGAAGAGGAAAATGAGACTCCAGAAGCTTAACTTACTGCCCTAGTCACACATTGAGTAAATCATGAGGTCAGGATTGCCTGAGCTACCTCTAGCAATAACACATGGTGCTCTTCCTGCTAACTTCTCTCCATCCCTGGACCCCCACAGTACTGCCATCCTCCCAGTGTGTCTTGGCAAACAGCCCCTCATTAATAGTTCAGGAAGTTAGCACAATATCTCTGCACTCTCCACTAGCCAATGAGGGGACTGGTAGCTCTGGTAACATCCACCTGACTTCTCACTGGTCCCCATAGCTCTCACAAGCCTCTGTTGATTATTGTTTAAATATACATCATTTAGGATGGTGCATTTGCATTCTACTGAGTAATTATAATTAACACTGCTGTTTTAATTCTTAAAAAAAAAAAACCTGTTTATTTATTTTTTAGAGAGAGGGGAAGGAAGGGAGAAAGAGAAGGAGGAAAACATAGATGTGAGAGAAAAACATCAATTAGCTGCCTTTCATTTGCACCCTGATGGAGAGCTGAACTTGCAACCCAGGTGTTTGCCCTGACTGGGAATCGAACCAGTGGCCTTTTGTTTTGTGGGATGATATCCAACCAACTGAGCCATGCCAGCCAGGGCTAATTCTGCTTTAATTCTTCTGAGCTTATTTGTCAAGTTAAAAACCAATTTTAAAATCCTGGAGGTGGAGTTAGAGTCTTCTTTTTAAAATAAATGGACTGGTCTGGCAGAAACATGCCCCTGCTGTTGGCCTTGAAGCCAGCAGGAGAGATGGAGAAGAAGGAGTATCACCTATCATTCCTCCTGGCAGAGCATAGTATGTACATTCTAGATGTGGAGAAGTGCTAGGTATGTGTGGTTCCAGTAGCTGCTGGGACCACAGAAACATGACTGCAATTCTGCCAGCAGGATCCAGAGTTTGGATCTGCAGAGGCACAGTCAGGAGGGCTTAGCCTGTAACATCAAGCCACCCTAAGCAGAATAAAAGAGGCTTTCTGCTTGATAGAACCATTTGAGAGTCTCATAGGAATGACTCATCTTTCACTGGCTTAGGTACCTGTTCATTGTCATTCTTTCAAATAATACACTAAAAAAACAAGTGATCATTTACACTTAATGTCAAGCTACTGTACCGATAATAAAAAACTTGCTTCCCTTTTCTTTCTACTTAAGATCTAAAGGTGACAACTAATTTAGAGGGAAGTCTGGAGCTTAATGGGTGACAGTTAGGTGCTTGGAAGGCTCATTCTGTACAAAGAGGAGATTTTTCTAGAGACCCTTACTTTGCCTGTGTTCATTTTAAAAGTTGAAGTCCATTAATGAAGCATTTACAGCTCTGACCAATGTGACTCAGTTGATTGGGCATTGTTCCCCTGTAAACTAAGAAGTACGGGTTCGTTGTATTCATATACTTGGTTCTGTTTTGCTTGTTGTTAGTTTTGCTCATTATTGTCCCGTAATGGGTGAGATCATATGATGTTTGTCCTTTGAACCTAGTATAAAGGAACCATGGACATGGCCAACAGGTGGGATTGACTTTGGAGGGAATGGGTGGGTGGGGAGGGGGACAGAGGGGAGCAAAAAGGGGATGGATGTAATACAACAACAATAAAATTTAAAAAACCAAACAAACAAACAAAAAAGAAGTACGGGTTTGATTTTGGGTTTGGTCCCCAGTCAGGGCATGTGCAAGAGGCAACCAATGGATGTTTCTCTCTTTCTCTTGCTCCCTCCCCCTTTTTCTAAAAAAATAATTAAAAAAACAATGTTTATGTAAATATTGTTCACTACATATAAATGCCATGTTACCCTTTCCCTTTGCCCTTTGACCAGTCAGGGTCCTACAGTTAGGTCAAAGTAATTCTTTTTACTTATACTCTTTCAAATACTCCAATAATGTCATGTTTTAATCTGTTTCATATGTACACTATAATGAATTTTTCTTTCCTGGAGTTATTAGAAGAAGAAATGTAGCCTTCTGCACATTATTATGACCTTGCAACTTCTTGCTCATTCCATCTATTGAACGGGATCCATACCTTTCTCTTGTTTGTAAAGTTAACCATGAAATCCATTGAGTGTCTGTTCTAATTTGGAGAAATTGCTTTATAGTTTATCTACATTACTGTCAATGTGTGATTAATTTTATTGGACTTTTGAGTCTTTCTGAGAGATTGTTATAGCTGAAGGCTTTTGATTCTTTCTTGGACTTTTCTCTTTGTGGGGATGTGCCTTCAAGTTACTTCCTCAAACAGTTGAAAATATGTCTTTATCTTTCTATTATAATAGATTGATAGTTCAAAGTAATGGAGAAAAAGAGATTCAGAAGAACTTGTTCTAAAATTCTGATGGGGTTGGCCTCTACTGCCTTTTTCTGCATGTGCTCCAGGTTGCGGCTGACCCCTGGTTTCCTGCAAGAATGCATCCACATACTATCCACCTTCAAAGAATTTATGGAGGTCTATTTCTCTCACTCTTGCTCTATTTTCTTCCTGTTAGGAATTTATTCACTTTTAAAGAAAACTTTTATCTTTTATTATCAATTTAACTATTAACTGCAACCCTGAAAGAAGAAGAGATGAACTTCTACATTTCACTTATGTTCAGTCCATCATCTTGAAAAACAAAACAAAACAAACAAAACCTCAGCTTTCACCTGTAAAAATACAAATAGCCTTGGGGTAAAGGTGAGGGAGGCAGCTAATCATATCATGTGCATTCCAATAACTGAATTATTCTAAACAGCTTGAGAGAATCAGAGCTGTACAAAGATGTATAAACAAGTCTTCACAATACCTCTTCATGAGAACTAGAAAGTGAATAACAGTTTATTTGGAACTGGAAGGCTGACCATGGTGGTAAGTAGGATTTAATCCCAGCTCAGGGAGATTACTTTAATGCTGTAAATCCTATTTACAAGTTGCCACTGATTTCTTTTGTCAGCAGTGTCACAAATGTATCTATGTATATTAGATCTATCTATATAGATATAGCTAGAGATATGTGTCATATTCACACACACATATATATACATTATACAAATATATACACACATATAAATATATACATGTATACACACATACTTACATGTACATCTATACTTATATATTCACATATACTTATATGTACACACATAAATGTATATTGAAAAATATACATACATATATAAGCCCTGGCCAGGTAGCTTATTAGTTAGAGTGTTGTTTTGGTACACCAAGGTTGCAGGTTGATCTCTACTCAGGGCACATACAAGAAGCAATCAATGAATGCATAAATAAGTAAAACAACAAACTGATCTTTCTCTCTCTCTCTCCCTCTTCTCTTCTCTCTTTCAAATTAATAAATGTATATTAATATATTGAACCTTAACTGGATTCATTTCAGGCATACTTCTTATTTCCTAAATGTCATGATAGAATGTCTGGGTATTTGGATAATGGAAATCTTGGCAATTGCCACTCATAGAAAAATTTAGGGCATCTGCCCATGTGAACTTCAATACAACCACTTTCTCTGGATCCTTGAACTCTTGTAAATATTCAAACTTGTTTTCTGACAAAATTGTGGCCAGTTTGTCACTTAGTCTGTTTTACCCCAAACTTCAGGTTTTGCTAAAATATATATATATATTTTAGCAATAAATATAATTATTTATAAATATATATTATTATTTATAAATATATATTATTATTTATAAATATATATTATATTATATAATTATATATATATATATATTTAGCAAGTATATATATATATATATATATATATATATATACTTTCTAAAGTTGATTTTATCATGTAGATCTTCAGGCTGAGCAAGCAAATTATCATTTGAGTCTAGAGTTCTTTTAGCTACAAACCATCCACTTTCATCTGTTTTCACCCTAAAAGTGTTTTAGGGAATTTTGACTCTGAGAATAGGTAGATGACCTTGGCTATTGACATAAGTGGACCAAGGCCACTAAGCGAAGAGAGACCATTTTCTCAGAATAGCTCACCTCTCACTAAATCTTCATCTTGTCTCATTGTCTTAAATTCTCTTAGTTGGGTTAATAAAAATTATTTACATTTAAATTGATTTTAATGTCTAAGTTGTATCCTTCCACGTGCCTTAGGATTGTTAAGAAGTTTAAGCTTAGGGGTAGGTAGAGGTAGAGAACAATGTGAAAGGAGGATCTGAGGTGTGTACAGCAGGGGTGAGCTAGCTGCCTGAGACTAGGGCAGAGGGCACCTCAGACAGCATGGCCCACTCTCAGGGTCACGTCCAGGGATGCAAGCCTCTTGGCCTCTGAGAGCAGCAGAACACTTCTACCCCTATAACTGGTTCCTGGCAGTCCTCCTCTGCTGTGATAACAGAGCAACACACTCTTTTTCCCCAAAGATTACTACTCCGGGCTTGACGACCTGTAACCAATTCCCAAAGTACGCTGGCCAGTTAGGCCAATGCAGTTCAACCATGTCCATGCTGAGATTCCTCTCCTCAGTTTCTTCCCAGCGGGAGTCACACTGGATCAAGTGATGACTCACTGGACTGTGCACTCCAATTTCCCTGTAAGAAAGATAATGAGAAAAGGAAATGCCTATAGGGGAAGGAGGATAGAGGTGGTTTTGGACTCTTCTGAAAATAGGAAGCAATATTTATCTTCTAGGCCTCCGTTTGATGCTAGCTGGGGGAGTCAGACTCTGTAGCCTTCTTTAAGAAACATTGCTTTTTTTTTTCCTATTTAAAATAAAGGAAGATAATTTTTTGAGTTTCATGTGTTTATATAGTTGCAAAGTGAGCATGTTCCTGGGTCAGGCTAGCTAATTTGGCCTCCCAAAGCAGGAAAAATTTGGAGCCAGAGCCCTGAAATAATACACCACACATAGCTATGAAAGGATTGAGTTATATGTCTCTTACCAGTCATTTTCAGTTAGCTTTTTCTAATCAGTGGAGTGGTATTATTTTTACTACATTAATAATTCATGTCTTATTCTAGAAAATGAAAAGATTCACATTTGGGATTGGTCAAAAGAAATACTTTGGAGGTTTTGCATATGCAGAGTAAATTTAGGCAGAGTAAGAATGAAAAGGGATTAACGTTTACAGAACATGTTTTATATGCAGGTATTATTTAGGTGCTTTATACATTTTGTTATTTAATTCTTCACTGTAACAGCAAAAAAACCCAAAAAACACCAAAAAAACACTCTTTAACAAAAGTATCTCTAAGATATTTTATAGTTAAGCAAATTGACTTTCACTAAGCTGAAGTAAATTGCCCAAGGTCACTCAGCTTGTAAACACTTGAGCTGCATTCAAATTCAGATTTTTGTGATGTCGAACCTAGGCTCTGTTTCCTGGCCCAGGGTGTCTCTGAAAATGATGCTGAAAAGTCTGTCTTGTCAAAAATAACTCTGCTGCTTATCTGCCACAGGGCCTGAAATTGTCCTCACTGAAGTCACATCATTTCTAGAAGGCACTTATTAAAATGTAATTGTGCCACCCAGAACGAGTACAGTATGGGAATCCTATTAATCAGCCCTACCCCATGCCCCAGCCCCTTACCATAGTTTAATGATAGACTCAACATTTGAGCAGAAAGGGGCTTTGGGAGGATTCAGCCCTCCTATTTCTTTTTCATAAATGATGAAACTGAGATGCAGAGAGGCTATGTAAACTTTTCAAAATTATATAACTCATGTGATTAGTTATATCAGAAATTATGGCCCTAGGGGATGATACAGATAGAATTTGATTTAAGGCAGGAGGAAGGGACTGACATGCTTGATGTTTGGGGTGCTTCTAGAGAAAAACATTATATAAATAGCACATTGAGGAAGCACAGACATCCATCAGTCTACTGGCTTGGGGGCCTGAGATGGAGGGAGCCCCAAAACTAGGGAAATACCTATCATGGGGAAGTGAACATTGCAGTTTGCTAAGGACCAGTCCTGTTAGAAATCTTGGATCACTAGAAATGTTCGGGAGGGCATTTACCATTGTTGGTCTTTCTCAAGGACACTTTCAGTCACTCCTCTCTGAATTGGATCAAGTCCTAGTTGATGAAAGACTCAAAGTCAAACAAACAATACTCTGAGAACAGCATATACAGTTGATGCACAATAGTAGACCAAACTCCAAAAGTGTTTGGCACCTGAAAGTGAAACATCAAAAACCAATAGGTTAAATTGTGATCCCCATCAAATATTTAGCATGTTAGTGTTAATTTATGGAACACAGATAGCTTCCTTTTAACTGTTAATGGCAAAGCAGCACAAGAGATTAGATCTTGGTTTTTGAGTTTTGGCTGAGAAAGTATTTAGAGTCAAGACTCAAATACAGGCAAAATTTTATTTAGAAAGTCACAGAGGTAGAAGAAATGGGCTTAGGAAATGTCGCGGAAGCAAAAGAAGGGCTCTTGGAGCTTAGGAAAAATAAAGCAAATGTAAGCTGCTCCTGAGGAAAGAAGAGGAGAAAGACTCAGTCATGCTCCAGAGAGACAGAGAGAACTTCCCCAAGTCCTTTGCCTTGAAGGTTTTTATCTGAAGGTCTCAGGGAAGGATCTTAATTGGACATTAATCAGCTTTCCAGGTGTGTCTCCTCAGGGTTGCAATCTCCAAGGATTGGTCAACACTGGGCCAGCGGGGAATCACTAGTCAATGCAGCTGGTCCAGAGGTCAGCACCACATCACGTTCTGGTTTTGCTGCTTTTCTGGACCTGGAGCTAAAATAAAACTGAGGCCTAGATGTTACCTCTAGTTTGCCCAAAACTCTGTCTCCGTAGTCAATAGACCCAAGGCTTTTTTCCTAAGATTATTTGATGCAGGTCAGAACCTTATTGTCTTGAGGCCTTAATGCTTAATGGAGTGATCGTATAAGGGCTTGGTGGGAGTCACCTGAGGCTAGTCTCAGGTACCCCTGTTTCTCCTCTAAGGCGGGGAGGGGGTCTGCTGCATGATTAGTGGCATGCCAGGGAAGGAAATGCTACAGAAGGTTTCCAACCACATGGCCAGAGATATGCTAGGGGAGGAAGTTCATCCTGGGGGTTAGGTCCCACTCGACAATCGCCTGTTGCTAGGCACCTGGGGCTTTTCACCCTGGTGACCTTCTGTACCTGGCCTATTGTTTCTACCCTGCCTGTGTCTGTCCAACTGCTTTTACATCGTAACCTCTCTGATTCTAATAAATGGTGCTCCAGGGGAAAATGGCAGGTCTGGCAAATGTGATAGCATTCTGGAGGGGTCTCGTTTTAGTACTCGTTTAGTGTGAAGAAAGCTTTTTCCCTCAAGCATAAAAAAGAGCAATTCTGATCCCTGAAAGAGAGAAATGTTACCCGGCTTGCCTCAGCCTAGGAAATAGCACCAATGGCAAACTTGGCAGCTGTTCTGAGGAGAGTTGTGTGGCCAGCTCTTCAGGCTAGAAGTGTAATGGTAACTGCATAATGATGTCTCAGAAAATCAAAGACCAAAGGAACGATTACAGTTTGGTAGAAACAAATATACAGGCAAGCCTAACTTTTGGGTAATTTCTGAAAGGATGCCCCTGGGTCTTGGGGAAACATAATGGTTATAGATTCGGTAGGAAAATCATAATCATGAGAGGGCATTCAAAGCATCCAATAACCTTGTGGTTAAGCCTGTGTGTGTAATTGTGATTAGTTGGTCAAGACGAGGCACTTGGAGATCAGGGAGCCAACACTGCCCTGCCCAAGTATAGGAATGGAACTGAGGTACGGGTACTTGGACAGAGCACAGAATAGGAAAGAAAGACCTCATTTCTAGGCCCTGTGTAGAAACACCTAATGTTGTCCCTACCATCCACTGGCTGCTTACATTTGAAATATCACCTAGCCTACTTGAATCTTGCTTTCCTTTCTCATAAGAGTTTTGACTACATGATTTCAAAGCCCCCCTCCCCAACCTCTAATATTACATAATCCAGTTAAAGAACATATTCTAGGTCTTTGGAGTATTTATGCAGTTTTTTAAATTTTTTAATTTTTAAAAAGTTTTTTATTCTTTAAATGGTTGGGTACCTACTAGAGGGTCAGTTTGGTTGGTAGTGGAACACTTGATAAGAACAATAAGTTCTGGTTCCTGCCCTTAAAAGATTGATAATTCAGTATTGTTAATGTCCTAAAATATATGTGAAATTCAATACTAAAGGGCTATTTATTTACTGTGCTGTGCATGATGAGAAATGGAAATGAAAATGAGGTACAATGTGGCCTCTTGAATTCAGGAAACTGAAATGATACATAGGAAACAATTAGAAAGCAAGTAAGGGATAAATTTTAGATGCTGACTATAAATGCAACTGGGATTCCTAATGTGGGCTGGGAAGTCAGGGCAAGCATACTGAGCAAGGAGACTATTAGGATTTGAATAGACAGAGGAGAGGGACAAACAAATGCCAGCTGGGAGAAAAAGTACAATAATTAATAGAAAAACTATTCAGAGATTTTCTCAGAAGCACCAAGAGCTTTAGCTCAGCCAAATGTTAACCCAGATGGTATATCCAAATTTCATAATTAACAGTTCACCCAGTCACCACAGGTGCTTCAGTATAAGTCTCATGTTATTTATTTGGGGGACTAGTGCAGAAAAAGGAAAAAACCTAGGAGTGAGAAAGGAGAGTATGTGGGGGTGAGCCCCACCCCGCCACCTCCCCTGCGGGGCAGTTTTCCAAGATGGGTAAGTCTGATTAGTTTCTGTTAGGTCATTGTTTCTGAAGCTGCATGTAGGTTTCATTTCTGTGCGCAAACAAGGTATCTTTTTTAAATTTGTTTGTTTTAGGAAGCCACAGATGGCATCGACATGGCTAGAACATGCATATGTGCAAGGGCACAGTGCCTGGCATGATACTCTCTCTCATTTCCCTTGATTACTGAGATGGGGCAAGAGAAGGTGGGAACAAGTAAGATAATAATTAGTCATCATTTCTGTTGAAAACACACGTTGAAGTAGATCTTGTACTGCTGCTGGACATTGGGGAAGGGGAGTAAATTGAGGAAGCACCTTTAGCACAGTTTCCAGACACAGGGTGGGAGTCATCCTGCACTACCTAAGGGATTGGGTTGCAGCCTCCTGACTGGCTGCTCCCTGTCCCAGCCTGCTTCAGAGGTACACAGATGGCTTTTGTCTTAAAGTCCCTAAACAAAATTGCAAAGTAAGTGCAGTTGATTCTTTTCAGCTGCCTTTTCCCCTTTCTGGCCCTCTTCCAAATCCATGAGGGAAAGTTTAACTTGGGTCATCCATTCTATTCTTGGAACTCTGTGTTTAAGCATAGCCTGCTTATGAAGTTAGATGGTGGCACTGGGTCCCAGTCTTCCAGGTTTTAGATGACATTTCCTCCATGGTATTTGGTTGGCCCTCATCCAATCTGAAGGTTTCTTATAGTTATCTGAGGATGCTGGTAATTTTTGGGAAAAGAAGACTGTGTTCTTGATGTCTTGCTACATTTTGTGGTCTTCCCATCTGCCAGCCCCTGCCACACAGCTGTCCACACTGACTGTGCTTGGCCAAGTCAATCAACTGACAGTGTGAAGGAAAGCTTGGATTTCTTCTGAAGGGAAATAAAGAGGATTCTTATTTCTTTCTTTATTCCTACAAAATTCACTGATTTAAATTGATTTGTCCAAAACACCCTGCAAACTAGGCCTATACTTGGATTAGAATGTTAGTCTCCTGGTACTCTTTAAACTCATGAATTTCTATTTGTCCAGAATTTTTGCTCCTTCATGAGAGGCAATATAATACACTGATATATTGGTTAAAAGGGTAGGTTCTAACCCACTCAGAGATGGCTTTCCCTTTCATATATACATACCCAAGAGGGGTGGTCCCAGGGCTATTTAGTTTTGAGTGTGTGTGTGTTTGTATGTGTACATGTATACTTAGAGTTCCCATTATGGAGGGTTGTTGGAGTGAAAACATAACTAGAAGCAATGGACTAGGTACCTCCACTTGTTCTTGCTCTAGTCTACAAATATTAGGGGTGGGGCTCTTTAGGAATTTTTGCCATAGAGATTATTTTGGCTGCTGTGTGAAGAATGGAATGGAGGGAATGTCTTACAAGAAGGGAGAATGATGCAACTGTATACAGATAAAAACAACCAATGTCTGTCTGAGCCAAGGCAATGGTTTTGGTAAATGACAAAGATGGAATGGATTTGAGACCTATTGTAGAGCTGGTAAAATCCACAGGGCTTTGTGGCCAATTAGAATCAGGCCAAGAGAAAAGAAAGAATTGAGGATGATTTCCATTTGGGTGGGCAGTTGTGCTGGGCAGAGAGAAGGGTGCCCAGCAGGAAGTGCATTAGGTGTAAGCGGAGAGAATAATGAGTTTAGTTTGGCTCATGCTGAGTTTGCAATGCTATTGGACAAATGGAAGTGTCCATTAAAGTTGGGCATAACGACTAATGTGTACAAATAGACTTAGGAGGTGCCAGATCATATTCTATTGAAATCTGTCTGCAAACTGGGGTTTCATAATTTCAGCACTATTGACATTATGGGCCAGATAACTTGTGGGGGCTGTTTTGAACATTGTAGAGTCTTTAGTATCATCCTTTGTCTACTATCTACATAGGTAGCTCATTTGCAAAAAGAAACAAGCAGGAGGCAAAAGTTACCTTTGAACTTGTTAAGTAGATCCTTCAACAGTCCTTTCTTCTCCCTTTGGAAATGATGTTTCTTACGAATTGTGAGCAAGCAAAGAAAGGTGGTTTATCCCTCCTTAATCCTGCTGATTATTGAGTGCTTTCATCTTTCCATTTCTGTCATGTCAGGAATTGCAGGAAGGTTTGTTCTGGGGTATGAAGAGATCTTTGTTGCTCCACTCATGATTTTACTTAACAGGAAAAAAAAAAAAAAAAAAAGAGTCTTGAGGAGTAACTGCTGAAGGCTAAAGTACTTCTTGGCTGTGGTTCCCAAACTTGGCTGGTCATTTGACTCACCTGGAGGAACTTAAAAATATAGATTTTCTGCCCAGTCCAGTGTGGCTCAGTTGGTTGGGTGTCATCCTACAAAGTAAAAGGAAGCTGGTTCAATTCCTAGTCAGGGCACATGCCAGGTTTCCTCCCAATCTTTTGGGGTTTATATATTGATATATGCTATAATATGCATTTATATATCATGCATTTTTTGAAAAGACTGGGGTTACACTACATAAATATTTTAAAATCCTTCTTCAGTTTAATGATATTGCATATAAAATTCATTATATCATTAAGCATTCCTCATTAGTATCCCTATAAAATTATTCAATATATAATTAACATATACTTAGGCAATGAAAATCACAAGTGCAAGGATATTTGATAGTCATGGAAGCGTGCCATTCAGGGCTCCCTCTAAGAGCTGCCGTGAGGAGTGTAGTTAGCGGACAGACTCCAGCTGCCACACTTTTATGATCTGCCCCATGCTCATGCTGTGACCACGCTGTGACTGCACTGAACATGAAGAGGTTGGGGAGCCAGGAGATTTCTGCCTGATGCGGAGGCCCCTAATAGGCACTCATCACTCTGCTGCTCCACTGGCCTGGCTGGACTCCCTGAGAGCTGCACTGCACGTTCAGGCTCCTCCTACCCTCGTCTTTTTCCCCTTTCTCTTTTCATAGGTGTTAAACCTAAGTCATATCATCTCCCTGCCTGTTGCTAATCTCTCTTTTATCTTTCATAAATGTTTCTCCCAATAAATCTCTTGTACTTCTAAGATTTTGTCAGCTTCCTCCCGGACAACCCAGATTAATATTGAAGTGTAAGTTTCTCCCCCTGCCTGCCCCTTAGTCACTCAGCACCTTTTTCAAAGGCGCTCCCTGTTATTACTTTCTTACACATTCTTCCAGAGCACTTTATTCATATACTAGCATTTCCCATATTACACCTTCCCCAGCCTTTCCTGTTCCTCTTATTCGACATTGTTCATTGTCTCCCCTTCCTCCTTCTCTTTCTTAACAGTGCCTACAGTGCATATTGTCTTGCTTTTACTTTTCACTTAACATATTCTGAAGCAGGTCTTACTATATTAGTATATATAAATTTCATTATCTTTTATCTGTATAGTATTTGTATAGTTTTGGGTGTATTATAATTAACCTATCCTCTTCTATTGGCTTATTTCCAACACTTTCTATTCAAAGTGCTGCTATGAAAAGCTGTAGCTAAATATTTTTAAAAAATATTTTATTTATTATTTTTACAGAGAAGGGCAAGGAGAGAGGCAGAGAGGGAGAGAAACATCATTGTATGGTTACCTTTCACCTGCCTCCAGCTACAGACCTAGCTGGAGACCTGGCTTGCAACCTGGTTATATGCCCTGGCTGGGAATCGAACCAGCAACCTTTGGGTTTGCAGGCCAGCACCTTATCCACTGTGCCACCAGCCAGGGCTTTATTTTTTAATATATTTTTATTGTTGTTATATTACATTCATCTCATTTTCTCCCTGCTGCTCTCCCTTTCCCTACCCTTTTTATCACTGCCCCCTGCCCCACCCATAGTCAATCCCATGTGTTGTTCATATCCTTGGGTCATTCTTGCTAGTTCCTTGACTAAACTGTTCCCCTTCTTTGCCTCCTTCTCCCCTACCCACCACTCCATCCCGTCTGTACACTGAAAGTGTATTCCTTGTATTCATGTCTCTGGTTCTGTTGTGTTTGCTTGTTTGTTTGTTCAGTAGTTTCCTGTATTAAGTGAGAACATGTGGTATTTAATTTTTGCTGCCTGGCTTGGCTCACTAAGCATGATACTCTCCAGTTCCATCCATACTATCACAAATGGTAGGAGTTCTCTCTTTCTTTCTGCTGCATAGAATTCCATTGTGTAAATGTACCAAAGTTTTTTGATCCATTCATTCACTGACGGACACAAGTTGTTTCCAGAACTTGGCTATTGTAAATAGCACTGCTATGAACATAGGTGAGCATAAGTTCTTCTGAACTGGTGTCTCAGGAATCTTTGGGTATAATGCTAGCAGTGGAATCACTGGGTCATAAGGCAGTTCTATCCTTAGTTTTTTGAGGAAATTCCACACTGTCTTCCATAGTGTCTGCACCAGTCTGCATTCCTACCAGCAATGCACCAGAATTCCCTTTTCTCCACATCCTTGACACTACTTACTGTTTGTTGATTTGTTGATGATGGCCATTCTGACAGGTATGAGGTGGTATCTCATTGTAGTTTTAATTTGCATTTCTCTGATGGCTAGTGATGTTGAGCATTCTTTCATATGCCTTTGGCCCCTTTGTATGTCTTCCTTGGAGAAGTGGCTGTTTAAGTCCTTTGCCCATTTGTTAATTGGGTTGTTTGTCTCCTTGGTGTTGAGTTATATTAGTTCTTTATATATTTTGGAGATCAAACCCTTGTCTGAAGTGTCATTGGCAAATATATTTTACCATGTGGTTGGTTCCCTTTTGATTTTCTCGATGTTTTCTTTGGCTGAGCAGAAACTTTTCAGTTTGATGTAGTCCCATTTGTTTATTTGTTCATTTCCTTTGCCTTGGTAGACATTTCAGTGAAAATTTTGCTGCGTGGGATATCTGCAATTTTTTTGCCTATATTTTCCTCTAGGGTTTTTATGGTGGCACTGCTTATGTTTAATTCTTTTATCCATCTTGAGTTTACTCTGGTGTATGATATAAGTTCATGGTCTAGTTTCATTTCTTTGCATGTGCCTGTCCAGTTCTTCCAAAACCACTTGTTGAATAGGCTATTTGCATTCTGTTTTGTTTCTTTCCCCTTTGTTGAATATTAGTTGCCCATAGAGTCCTGGATTTATTTCTGGGCTCTCTATTATGTTCTATTGATCTGTCTGTCTGTTCTTATGCCAGTACCAGACTGTTTTGGTTACTATGTCTCTGTAACATAGCTTGAAATCTGGTATTGTGATTCCTCCTACTTTGTCCTTCTTTCTCAGGATTGCTGTAGCTACTCAGGGTCATTTTTGACTCCATGTGATTTTTTTAAATGTTTGTTCTAATTCTGTGAAATATGATGTTGGTATTTTAATAGGGATTGCATTGAATCTGTAGATAGCTTTGGGTAGTATGGACATTTTGATGATGTTAACTCTTCCCAACCATGAACATGGTATATGCTTCCATTTATTTGTGTCTTCCATAATTTCTTTCTTTAGTGTTCTGTATTTTCTGAGTATAAGTCCTTTACTTCCTTGATTAAGTTTATTCCTAAATACTTTATTTTTCTTGTTGCTATGCTAAATGAGATTTGTTTCCTAGCTTCTATCTCTGATGTTTCATTGTTGGTGTATAAAAATACCTTTGATTTCTGGATATTGACTTTGTATCCAGCTATTTTGCCTTATTCAGTTATTAGGTGGAGTAGTTTTTTAGTAGAATCTATAGGGTATTCTATGTACATTATCATTTTATCTGCAAATAATGACAGTTTTACTTCCCCCTTTCCAATTAAGATACCTTTGATTCCTTTTTCTTGTCTGATTTCTGTGGCTAGAACTTCCAAGACTATGTTGAATAGCAGTGGAGAAATTAGACACCCTTGCCTTGTTTCTGATCTTAAGGGAAAGCCTTTCAGTTTTTGCCTACTGAGTATGATGTTAGCGTTAGGTTTCTCATATATGGCCTTTATTATGTTGAGGTATGCTCCCTCTATTCCCATCTTGCTGAGGGTTTTTATCATAAAAGGGTGCTGTACTTTATCAAATGCTTTTTTAGCATCTATTGATATGGTCATATGATTTTTGTCTTTCAGCTTGTTTATGTGGTATATTACATTTATTGATTTGTGAATATTGAACCATCCTCGCATCCCTGGGATGAATCCAACTTGGTCATGGTGTATAATTTTTTTAATATATTGCTGTATCCAGTTTACCAATATTTTGTTGAGAAATTTTGCATCGCATTACATCAGAAATATTGGCCTGTAGTTTTCTTTCTTTGCTTGTCTTGTCTTGTAGTTTTTTTTTCTTGAGCTGGTTTTGAGATTAGAATAATGCTGGCCTCATAAAAAGAGTTTGGGAGTCTTCTTTCTTCTTGGATCTTTTGGAATAGTTTGAGGAGCATAGGAGTTAGTTCTTCCCTAAATGTTTGGTAAAATTCACCTGTGTAGCCATTTGGTCCAGGCCTCTTGTGAGTTGGGAGTTTTTTGATTACTTCTTCAATTTCACTAGTTTTTATTTATTGGTCTATTCAGGCTTTCTGCTTCTTCTTGATTTAGTTTTGGTAGGTTATACCTTTCCAAAAATTTGTCCATTTCACCCAGGTTGTCAAATTTCTTGTCATATAGTTGTATGTATTTCTGTGGTATTGGCTGGGACTTCTCCTCTGTCATTTCTGATTTTGTTTATTTGCGTACTCTCCCCTATTTTTTTGATAAGTCTAGCTAATAATTTTTCAATTTTTTTATTTTAAAGATTTATTTATTATGTTTTAGAGAGAAGGGAAGGGAGAGAGAGAAAGAGAGGGAGGGCGACATTAATGTATGGTTGCCTTTTGCCTGCCTCCAGCTACAGACCTGGCTGGAGACCTGGTTTGCAACCTGGTTATGTGCCCTGGCTGAGAATTGAACCAGCAACCTTTGGATTTTCAGACCAGCACCTTTCCACAGAGCCACCAGCCAGGACCGAAGGTTATTACTGAGACGTACTTCTTCATTGACATTTTTCCCCTTTGTTTCTGTATTCCTCTCTGTCTCTCTTTGTTTCTTCATCTTTTAAAAAAGATTTTATTTATTATTTTTAGAGGAGAGGGGAAGGGAGAGAGGCAGAAAGGAGAGAGGGAGAAAGACATCAACGTTTGGTTGCTTTTCACCTACCTCCAGCTACAGACCTGGCTGGAGACCTGGCTTGCAACCTCATTATGTGCCTGGCTGGGAATCGAACCAGTGACCTTTGGGTTTGTGGGCCAGTGCCTTATCCACTGTGCCACCAGCCAGGGCTTATTTCTTCATCTTTTTAAAGCAGGCCTTTTAGCACCTCTTGCAGTGCTAGTTTGGTGGAGGTGTATTCTTTTAGCCTTATTTTGTCTGGGAAACTCCTTATTTCACCTTCCATTTTGTATGAGAGCCTTGCTGGGTAGAGTACTCTTGGTTGCAGGCCTTTGTTTTTCATTACTTTGAGTATTTTTTGCCATTCCTTTCTGGCTTGTATTGTTTCTGTTTAGAAATCATTTGATAACCTTATTGGAGATCCCTTATATGTTATTAGCTGTTTCTCTCTTGATACTTTTAGGAATCTCTCTTTGTCTTTGAAGTTTGCCATTTTTATTATGATGTGTCTGGGAGTAGGCCTGTTTGGGTTCATCTTCATTGTGATCCTCTGTGTTTCCTGAATTTCAGTGACCCTTTAGCTCATTATTTTAGGAAAGTTTTCTGTCATTACGTTTTCAAATAGGCGTTCTATCCCTTGCTTCTCTTCTCATTCTGGTATCCCTAAGATACAGATTTTGTTGCATTTCATGTTGTCCTATAAGTCTCTTAAAACCTCTTGATTCTTTTTCAGTCTTTTGTCATTTTGTTGTAAAGCCTGGTTATTTTTTTCCATGTTGTCCTCTGATTTGCTGATTTGACCCACTGCTTCATGTAACCTGCTTTGAACTCCTTTTATTGTATTCTTCAGTTCTGAGATTGTGTTCTTCATTCCCTCCTGGTTCTTACTGATGGCTTCTATGTCCTTTTTAACGTGAGTATAATTTTCAGTAAGTTCCTTGTAGTGGCCCTGTAGTTCTTTGTAGTCTTTTTGAGCTCTGTGAGCTCACTGAGTTTTCTTATAATGATGTCTTTGAATTCCACATCTGATAGTTTGCTTGTTTCTATTTCATTTCTCAGTCTGTCTGGTGATTCCTTCTTCTCTTTTGGTGATGGACTGTTTCTTTTTCTCCCTCTTTTTGGTATCTGTTTTTGCTTCTTTTTGTTTCTTGGATTAATCTGCTTTGACTTCCTGCCTTCTGTATTGGGAGTGCCCTTCTGTGTTAGGAGATTGGTGAGTTTCAGTGGCTCAGTCTCCTAGATTTCCTTAACTTGTGGCTCTTGGGGTGCCTTTGTGTCATTAACTTGGGCTGTCTGGTTGTATTTTGGATTTGTTTTATGTGTTGCTTCTTTCAATCCAGTTAGTTGATTGAGAGACATTCCTTCTATCACGTCTCATATATTGCTATTGAGCTGCTTCGCTCCAATTTGCAGGGATTTGCAGATGTCTTGTGCCCCTTACCCTATTCTCCAGCTGCTCTGGCACTTGAGAATGCTGTGAGCACTGCCCTTTACTCTGTTGCCATCTTTCCTTCCATATCTCTTTTCTATACTTTAGTTTCCTCATCTGCAAAATCATGCTGTTAATTGTTATTGGCTCCTAGAGTTTTGTTGAAGATTAAGTCAACTAATAATGTAATACTCTTAGAAGAATCTTTGTCACTTAATAGTACTAAATAAATATTAGCTATCATCATCATTCTACTTAACTTAACTTCTACTGCCTCTAATTTAACTTCTGTATTCTTTGAGTTTAAGGTTTTAAGATGAATCATTAATTCAAACTTTAAAAACTGAGAAATATCCATAGAAAAAACTTTAAAAAATTAATAAAATGTAATGCTACATATTGAACCAAAACTAAGAGTAAAAAACTAAACCAACCCCCCCAAAAGAAATTAAAAAACACCCCCCGCAAACAAAACAAAAAACCCCAGCAACTAGAAATAGCATTTTCTAAGCAAATTATATCAGTGAATCTGTGATGTATATCCTATGAATTATTGAATGTGCTGCATGTGACCATCATCTCCTTTGGCCAAGTCTTAGGCAAAATTTTGAACCATAAAAATATGGCCGGGGATTTATTCCATTCTTTTTTTTAAATCTCCTTCCCCATGTCTTCATTCAAGTCTGTTGTAGGGATGCTCATTTTGCTTTCCCAGCTGCTCGCAGCTATGAACCCCTCCCTGCACCACAATGTTTTACCCCAAGCAATACGATTTGTACTAATATTTTTTGTCCCTCCTTTTCCTATTGGAGGAAAGTAACAGATAAACTTATTCACATTAGACTTTACTTTTATCTATCTTTATTAAAAGTCGGTGGTTAGGCTAGTTCTAATTCCCATTGTACGAGATGGAAAACACAAAATCCAAAGGCTTACAAATACTGTTCATCTGTATGGCACTCATCTTCTCCATCTATTGTCCTATCTGTATTACTTTCTTTATGCCATTTGAATTCATCCCCTTTTATGTAGGTCCACTGCCATAATCTCCAAGTTGTGTCAAGTGTTACCTAGATAACTTCCCCAGCCTCCTAAAATAAAAAATCTGGCCATGTCTCTCAAAATCCTCTGATAGCTCCATTTGATATGGCAGAAAAGCATCTCTATGTTCGTGTATCCCTTTTCCCCTGTAACCTTAACCATTTTCATTTCATTGGATTCCACATATGAGTGAGATCATATGGTGATTATCTTGCTCTGACTGGCTTATATCATGTAGCATAATATTCTCTAGGTCCCTTAATATTGTTGAAGAGTAAAACTTCCTTCTTTTTTATGTCTGAGTAGCATTCCATTATGTAAATGCGTCATAGCTGTTTTATCCACTCATCTATGTATCTTTGAAAGTTTCCTTAATCCCTTTTGGAGCAAGGTAGGTAGTAACCAACTATACATAAATAAACAAATAAATAAACAAACAAAGAAATAAAAATCTGCTCCTACATTTCCTTCAAAATCCAACCTACACATCTCCTCCTTTGTCTTCTTGGACCATGCATTCCTTTCTTCTGGTTTAGCTCTCTGTCCTCTATGATCCTCTATTACTTTGAGTTACTATTATAACACTAATCAGTCTGTATTATAAATGCTTGTCTGCTTCTCTACCTAACTGAACTCTTCCATATGGGTATATTGTCATTTATCACTGTATCTCCAGCTTCTAGGGCAGTATTTGCACATGTTAAGCATGTGATAAAGTATTCACTGAATAAATAGGTAAATAATTGCACAAGCCAAGTATATAACATTTTTTATGTTGGAATTTTTAAAAGAATATAGAAGTTATGATCAGGCCAACTCTCCCACTGGGAATCTATTAGATAATATGATTACCTTCCTGATTATTAATATACTACCATCCTTGATTCATTGAAAATATGAGAGGACAGCTTTTCAGTACTCACTTCTAGAGCTGATATTTTCAAGGTAACTATCTCTAGATTGATCATGGTATATTTGGTAAAATGAGCATCAAGAACACAAGAAATGTTTGTTTAATTTGTTGGTGTTTAAAATCTCCCCTGTACAGAGAAATAACTTAGCTCCTAGGAGGAAGACAATGATCCCTTTGATCAGGCATTGAAGATCAGAGAAGAATGTGGAAAAAGAAATGGACAAGCACAAGAAATATATTCTTACCTAAAAGAAAGCCTAATATTTTCCTACTTCTTCCATTACTAATTTTCTAATTGTTAGATATTAGTAATTAAAAGGCTTACAGCTCTGGCCATTTTGGCTCAGTGGATTGAGTGCTGGCCTGTGAACCAAAGGATTGCCAGTTTGACTCCCAGTGCAGGTCAGGTCCCAAGTTGGAGGTGTGTGAGAGTCAGACACACATTGACATTTATCTCCCTCTCCTTCTCTCTCCCTTCCCCTTTCTCTAAAAGTAAAATAAATAACAATAATTAAAAAAAAAAGCTTACAATCTTGGTGTTGATCTTATTGAAACTCCCAGGATAGGTGTGTAAACAATAAAGCATGCTGCTCTGTCCACTGGCAGCCCAGTGAGTTGGCCATTTGGCAATAATTTTCCCAGATCTGTCAGTTGAGCTCTTGCCATGAACTCCAGTGAGATTTACATGAGTCTGTTGGGTTTCTGTTCTGCAGAACCTAGCAACAAGCCATGTGTAATATTTTCTGTTGACAAGAAAGAGAAGTCAAAAGAGAATCAGAGAAAGATGCAGATACCTGAAGAAAATTAATCATTGAAAGAATAAGTTTTCTTCTTTGTTGTTGTTGCTTGGTCCATCTGTTTGGATCAAGGAAAAAATAATGTTATGATCATGCCTGTTAATTTGAAAATTTAAGTGAAAATAGCTGCCTAGCATTTCATGTACATTTGGGATCACCTGTGATACATTTCCCAGGTTTCCTTTAAGGGCTTTGGAAACTGACACACCTGATATAAGTTATCCATGTCACCTTTTTTTTTTTTTTAATGCCCAGCCATAGATTTATCACCAAGTGTTGGGAGTTGATGTAGATTTAATTTTTTAGGTCTTTTAGGTTAGTTATCTTGGATGAATTTAATATTCACTTTGATATACCTCTAAGGTCCTCTGACATGAAAATTTATGTCTATGCTAGAGGCCTTTTTCTTCTTTTTTTTCCCTCAATATATTCTTTCTTCATTTATGTAAAGGACACATTTTAGACCTTGTGTTCTGCTTAGGCTCATTTCTAGAATGTATTCTGTAATGCCAAGAAAACAGGAGTTTCAGCTTTAATGCATTCTCTCTTTGGTTATTTAAGACACATGTATTACTAGATATCATCAGACTGGCTAAAATACTTGGTCACTGGTCATGTGGAGGACAAAGAAGTTTCTCAGGGTAGAGTTGGCTTACCCTTTTTACCTGTAAGCACAATGACAAAAGCTAACAATGTTAGGTGCATCTTTAGAATAATGAGTGAAAAAGAAGTGTAAAGGTTTTAGTTAAGTTAGTATTTTGTAGAGTGCTGGCACCTTGAGATGCTTGATAGAAAAGGGACTCTATTAAGTTTAGTATCTTATATCTCCCTTCTGTAGCTATATAAAAGTGGTCTGTGACTCAATTTCAATGTGTGTGTGTGTGTGTTTGTGTGTAGGAGTTCCACTCAACTCTGATAGTCAACATAGAAATTGAATTGGAGTTCAGAGCAGGGGGCTCATCCAGCCAGACCTCCCTCCATTTCAGGTGCCAGTGGCAAGGCCAGGTTGTTACCTGTGTTGATTAACCTACTATAAATCAAAGGTTCTTATAACCCCTTGCTGTGTTCAAATAATATGATAGAAAAGCTCACAGAATCAAAAAATCTTACTCGCTCACTAGAGTACTGATTTATTACAAAGGGTGTTAAAGGACACAAATCAGCAGCGAGATGAAGAGATATATAAGGTGAGGTCCTTGTGGTGCTTGGGGCTATCAAGGTAGCAGGTGGAAACATTCTAGTTCCTAACCTGGAAGCTCCTGGAAAAAAAGTGCCACTTTTTTTCCAGGAGCTCCAAAAGGAGTTGTCCTTTTGGATTTTTATGTAGATATCAGTACATAGTCATGATTGAGTAAGTTATTGGCCATTGGGGATTGATTCAATCTCAAGCCCTCCCCCTCTTTCTAGTAATCAGAGGGTGAAATGAAAAGTTCGAATTTTCTAACTATAAGGTTGTCTCCTATTGCAATATCGCTGTTGAGTAAGGCCCAAAAGTCATCATTAACATAACAAGAGATACTATTGTAGCTCTCATCACTTAGGAAATTCTAAGGGGTTTGGAAGATGTGAACCAAAGAACTGTGGGTGAAGACCAAATATATCCAAGAAATATATGAGGTCTGTCTAGAAGGTACCCAGCCATGTAATTCTTCAAATAGAGATGTTTACTGAAGAAGATACAAGATACAAGAAACATTGTCTATAGGTTAATGACACCTCAGTCCCCTTCAATGTAGGCATCTTGGGATCTCACACAGTTCTCCCAATTGCCATCAGCTGCCCCATCATATTTTCCTGAATATCATCAATGGTCTGAAATCTCTTCTCTTTCAAAGGTGATTTTAGTTTTGGGAAAAGCCAGTAGTTTTTGGAAACCTCAGCTCAGCCTCTAGTTCTCATACTATCAGTCACTGATCTTTGTTGATTACAGCCTGTACACTTTCAACATTCTCAGGTATTCTGCTTATTGTAGGCCTTCCAGAATATGGTTCGCTTTCAATAGATTCTCAACCATCTTTGAAGCATTTGTGTCACATTTTTATTTGCACTGTACTCACTGCATCCTCCCCCAAAGCCTTCTGAATCATCCAAATAGTTCCCATGGAGGAATGTTTAACCTTAATGCAAAATTTGATGTAGATTTGTTGCTCTACTCAGTCATTTTGAATGTAATGGCCATGTAGCACACATGATCACTCAACAGTGTCTACCACCCCCACTGACTAGTACAGTGAAGTTGACATTGTTCACACATGCACATTTCAATCCATTCTTTGGCTGGCACAAATTATTCTTGTTATGTTAACAATATAACAAATTTAACAATGATGGGACTTTTCCAGGACAGACCTCGTATTTCAGTTATCTGAATGTCTGATTTTGTTTAATTGTTTCTCAGGAGTATTTGATAATGTAAGTCTTTATTTATTTATTTATTTATTTATTTTTTTAAATTTTATTGTTGTTGTATTACATCCATCCCCTTTTTGCTCCCCTCTGTCCCCCCACCCACCCACCCATTCCCCCCAAAGTCAATCCCACCTGTTGTCCATGTCCATGGTTCCTTTATACTAGGTTCTTGTCTAAGCTGCTCCCCATCTTTGCCTCTACCTCTCCCTCCCCTCTACCCCGTTCCCCTGACCA